>JAOBAT010085530.1:0-18567 GCA_026413305.1 Hydrozoanthus tunicans
CCTATGGTTATTGCAGGTGTCAGCACCCCTTATTTACTTTATATTAAATTATGTCTTTTTAAATGTAAAAAAATGTAATTTTTAGGGGTGAATAAAGATGTTTGTTAAAGATGTTGACAAGGTTGTTAAAATTCACTCCTCGCGTTAGGTACGGACTTGCATACTGAAATCGCGGTGACGAAATCGCAGGAATATTAAACTGTTTCCTAGCTTCTTCCGCTCTTGTCTTCACGCCAGCTCTTCTCCCTCTCTTTGGATTGCCAAAGGCCATTGTAAAGGGGAAAGAGTGAGTCACTTCGTTAGAATAGAATCCGTGAAGGGATGTAACTCAGCTCTGTTGGTTCTGCGAAGGTTGTGATGCTTGAGCGGTTCCGAGGATTGCGATGAAAAGTACACCAAAATGGAGCTCAAAATGGAATAAATACGAACAGCAAGGCGCAAATACGTTTCAGAATTCAAATGATGGCACATGAAGCTATCGCCTGAAAAAAGACTCTGTTTGAAATTTGGAAAAAAAACTCCCCTAGAGCACAGCCACCAGAATCTACCAGCCCTTGCCTACATTGAGGGTCACGTCTGATCCTCTGCAAAGCCGTGAGCTAGAACCCCTGGCCTTCCTCGAGTTTCGGGGCGCCTACTTAAAGGTCTTTTGTGTCCCAGGGAACTTAGTTCGGTGCCATCATACGGTTGCATGGGAGGAAGATACCGAGACCCAAAGCTCATAAGTTACGCCGTCGCGCATTGATATCCCCTATCTTTGGCCGCGTGTGCTTACACACGAGAGCACCCACTCATGTAGATAAAACTCGTGTGACCTAAATTGTACTGCGAGTGGGATTTGACTTTTGTCAGCTCTAAACTAAAAACTGCAACAAAGTAGCTATTTTAGTTGCGAGACTAGGTTTTTAACCATAAAAATTAATTTGATAAAACTAATAGCTTTGGTTAATTTGATATTCTAAGGATAAGTTTTCATCTTTTTACTACTTTAAAGTAGACCCTAAAAACGTCATAAAGCGTGTTACCCGATTTCGACCAAAGAACAAAAAAGCTTAAACAACTAATTGTTACCAAAGGCAAAGATCGCGGTACGACACTCTACGTCAGTCGCTGTCTGTCACACTGATAGCGCGAAAAGACAGAAAAAAGAACACAAAACCAGTCGAAATTAACTCCCGCCAAAACTAAAGAGCAAGAAGTACCACAGGTTAAATTTAACAACGATTTAATAAAGTAATTGTCAAACACGTATGGCAGAGTTTGGAGGTATTCAAATGATAGTGAAACGGAAATGCTGCCGAAAGAAAATCTGTTCACGCTGAAAGAAGAAAGAGGGACAGTTTTGCGTGAGGCACAAGTAACTAAAGCAGTAAGTTGGTGATTAGTGTAGCCCGCCGCCGGTTTCGCTTGGGAATATTGATAGCCTGCAATTAGCCGCCTCACCTTCTCAGAAAAGTAATGCCTTTTGACAGCTGCCATTTTTACAGACGCTGATTATCATGGCGAGTCTCTCCCGGTTTGAAAATGCTGCGTTAGCTGTCGCAATACAGTAAATGCGAAAATTAGGGAAAATACAAATCCATACAAATTACGCTCGAGTGTCTGCGAAAAAAGTTTCAAGTCAAGGCTTTGTTTTAGGTTCTGAAACTTTTAATATATTTTGGAGACCATATATGCCTCTACTCAAAGTCTTTAAGCACAGGCGTGAGAGCGTTTGAATAATAACTCGCAACTCTCAACTCGCAACTCGCAGAATAGCCAACCCCGGTGTTCAGACATTCAGTACTCTTAATGAATGACGATAATTTCAAATATATTAAATATACTTTTAAAAGAAACTAAATATATCTTGATATACCATAACGAACTTTGCGAGATGTTGAACCCTTCAAGAAATGACACGCGTCTACCGTACCGGTGATATGATTAGTCAATTCGATGACAGCAGACTGTTGAAACGAATACGATCAAGAATGCAAGAAATCCGGGCTAACAATTTCAGATTTACTTCTTTTACTTAGGCTTAGGGATCGTCTATTTTCTCATCAGTTTCTAGAAGTGTATAGAACATATGTTGGCGGAGGAGTCCTAGAAAAGTTAAGACTTTTTCACGATGGCATTACTCAGAAAAAAAAATTCATAGACCTTATCTTTATGAGAAATGGCGATGGAAACCATAATTGTATAGACGTTTTTTTAATCTGAATAAAAAATTACTTACTATAAAAATGAATACGAAGACACAATGATGCAATTGCAGCCACGTAAACAACTCTTCAAAATGTCTTCTAGAATGTTTGTATCTTATTCCATTTCTTAAGCGCCAAGTCTTATTTTTACAGGAAAATTCTCACTGACTACGTACTGCACAAAAACCCACACAGAATGCCGTCACGTAATGTGCGAGTCAATTCCAACCGCGAGCATCCCCCCCCCTTCCCCCGGGGCGAACCCCGGGCATTTGGCAGTTAGATTTTTCCCGGTCCCCCTGGCATTTGCAAAGAACAAAAAACTTGCCTCTACAGTTTCAATCATCGTCATTTTGTAATAAACAGAACATTTATCGACCATAAAAGACTTACATTAAACAAGAAAACCATGCATCCACGTATTCGTTTCTATGCGCGATAAGACAATAAAATACGGGAACAAGGGCCTGATGCTTTGTAAGAAAAGCTCTTCACTGACTGCCTTGTTGCATGCAAATGAGACTCGCGCGTTGAAAACGTATGCAAATAAAAGCCGGCGCACACTTGCAGTAAAGAGCTGAGCTGCTTGCAATTTTTGCCTCGCGAGCCCAAATCTCACTAAACTTTTGTCGCACTCGTGCGGAACAAGCTGAGCAAACAGCCTCACGAGCAAACAGCTCAGCTCTTTACCTCAAGTGTACGCCGGCCTTTAGGGTTATTCCGTAGACCGAATGTTCAATGCATAATAGCAATAGCACAGTGAGCGCGGGCTCAGAATAATTGCCGTCATTTTTTAAGTCATATTCCCTCAGAATCTCGTTTTAATAAATTACATTACACGGTAGGTTTGTACAAGACCGGGCATGGCAAACAAAAGTTTTCAAAGATCAACTGGCGTGGCGAAAACATCTCAAGTTTAGGAGAGACCATTGGGATGGTGACAGTTGAGGGGGATAGGGTTGGGAGAGGGGGGGATACTCAGTCAGCAAAACTTTTTTTCTCTCAATGCTTATGCATAATTTTTTTTTGGAAGTGAAACCCCTTTTGTTTACCATTTAGAAAAGAAAAATAATTTAAATTGTATTTGGTGAGCTCAGAGTGATTTTATCAAGCCGGTGAAACAAAATCATCTAAAGTTTAACTGCGCAACATCAGTGTGTGTGTACTTGTTAGTCCCAGCATGCAACATAAATCCATAAACCACTTGATGACAAGAGCCTAGCTGTCGCGTACTGTACTCTTTGTACTTTGGCAAGTTCACGTTCTGGAAGTTCATAGAGTAGTCCCTTACAATAACGATTCTGCTAGTGACAAAAGCATGTAACACTATTTCTGATTCATCCCTTGGCTTATTTTCTTGATACAACATAACCGGAAAAATTTTGAAATGTTGGTTGACATTGAAAACTGTGAATCAAACCAGGCGCAAAGGTTGCGCACTTGAGTAATGGGCTTACGTCTACTCCGCCAACACGGACAGAAGATTGATCAATTTTCGGCAGCTGCTGTCTAGATCCTATTAAGAAAAATTCAGGCTTATCATCATTAATTTTTAATATGTCCTGGTAACATCCACTTACGTAAACCGCTGATGCATCGTTGCATGGCGTCCAGGGCCTTCGCCTGATCTGGGGTGATGGGTTGTTAGGATTAAAAGACGGGTATAAGTGTATATAGTATAATTAAAAGCAAATCGGTTTTCTGTTATTACTAATCTACAAACAAACAGAGTTACCGATGAGATGATTTAGGACCAGTGGCAAACAACAACAGAACACCCTTTGAATATCTTATTATTTGACTTATCGAGTGCTTTCCAATTCAAAACATTTCGGAAGAACTTTACGTTCAATTTTATACTTTATACTCTTATAGCTAATTAGACTAAAAAATGGAGAAAACGAACAAGTTAGCCCAAACATATTACGCCAAAAAGAGATACATCATTCTTGTAGTTGCCGTGTTTTTTGAAATATGAGCGGAGGTAAATTTGTGGCAAGCTGGTTCGGTGGTCTTTTTTCATGAAAAAAGGCGGCTTTGAATTTTCCGTTTGCTGTCTTTGCATCTGTCAATCCTTTTAGGGGCAGGGGAAGTGATTGTTGGCTTTGGAACACTTGCGTTCTCAAGACCCTGCAACAGATAAAAACCGGATCAATCGGTTGTATGAAAGGAAACAGCTACGACGATAGATTAGTTGTAAGTCAGTGTAATGAGATAAGGAGAACGATTTAACGGAGCCGAAACAAATGGAGAAGTTACGCATGCACAGTTTGGGCATTTTGCTGATGAACAGTATCATTCTGTTTCGGTAAATGGTTCGAACTCAGGGGTAAAAGCAGGTCGTGTGTTGAGTTCGTCCGGGTTAGTGTTGTCCTTAGTGACTATTACATCGACAGTACTACTCAGGATTACACACGCCCGGACGATGTCACCATACAATATTCTTATGGATTACACACGCCCCTACGATGTCACCATACAATATTCCTATGGGTTACATGCGCCCGGACGATGATATCGCCATATAATCTTCTTATGAATATGTGCCGTTGTGCAGGTTCATGGCTTTTAAAATTCATCAAATTATGTGCTTGCGGTGAAGTGTTCGTAATAATATTATTGTAATATTAGATGTTGATGAATAATACTTTTTGATAAGACACAGTTTCTGTTCAAAGCTGGCAGAGTCTGTGTCAGGACCACCGAATCGGGCAGTCTTTCCACTCTCTTATTGTGCGAGGGATGAATTATATTCCTATTTCAAATACAAAAATGCACACTAATGCGAGGACGCTTTTTAAAATATAATAGATTTGTAAAAGAATAAACAGAATAACTGTTATATTTGAATCAGGCAGTTATTTAAAGGGCCAATCAATATATTGGCAGATTTTAAATTTACAAAAATAGACAATACTTCTAAAATATGCCGGTTAGTTTCTCCACGTCAACATAACTATCTTGTTCTTTGAGTTTCTGAAGAAGCAAATTTGTTGTCTCTTTCTTAAACACATGTTTCGGGAGATTCCTTAGATTTTCTGGAACACTTTTCCAGATTTTTGCTCCAATTCGTGCAAAGGAGTTTTTATAGTGATTTGTTCTGGAATAATTGAGATAGTAATTACCAGCATTTCATGAGCGTGTGTTGTAGTTATGCATTTGGCGAGTACGGGTAAACATATCTGAGAGAGTAGGTATGACTGAATTGGTATGCACATCAGGCATTAAAAGAGATGTAAACTTGTAATAGAGCAAGTTTATCGGCAGGACAGTATGGAACTGAGGTTGGCAAAGTTCATTAGACGCAGTACACTTTTTTGGAGTACTTTTATCTTTTCCATGGGAGATTTGGCAGCCTGACCCCAGGCAACCAGGCCATATGATAGGTACGGGAAAATAAGTGACTGATAAATATTTAGTAGATATTTTGCTGATTTTGGATGCAATATAACTTATGTGGTGTTTCCAAGTCAGATTGCTGTGAAAGAGGACTCCTAAGTACTTTACAAAATCTTTACGTTCTAGAGGAATAAAGGTATTGACTTTGTTATCATTCATTTTAAGATTTACCTGGTAGTTTAGTTTTTTAGGCAAGGATTGAAGATAACGAAATTAGTTTTTTTTTTGTATTTAAGGGAAAGTTTATTTGAGATAAGCCATTCATAGACATTTATTAATTCCTCGTTTACAGCAGTTTTATGTGATTCAGTATTAATAACGATAATAAATCTTTATTTAGGATACATACGTCACTAAAAGTGACGATTTACAGGATGTTCCTGACAAGATAACTAGGAAATTAAATAAATTAATTTAAAAAAATACTAATATAAAATCTAAGACTAACAATTAAGAATAACTAACAAGAAAAATAAAATATATATGCATAAAATAAAAATAAAAAATATAAAGATAAAACATTGTTATTATAAGCGATTTTAATTTAAATTGATATCTGCCTTACGAATAGCTTTTTTAAATTTGGCTAAAGAGTTCACTTGTCTAATGCTCATATCTAATGGATTCCATTCGTTACTTGCAAAGTTTATTTAAGTCCATAGACCCCAGTTCCTTATAGCTAAAGTCTTACGAATATTATTTCTAGTTCTAGTATTGTAATTATGAGTATTATTCTATTATTATTCTATTATTATATTCTATTATTATGTCATGTCCCAGCAAAAGAACGTACATTCACGCACTGAAAGAACTTACATCGACAATATTCTCTCATGGGCAGAACACAACACTTTCCGCTGATCAAACCAACAGGAGACGTCTCCTCAGTGGAGCTTAGAAAAAGCTCCTTGTCGTTGAACATGCGCGAGGGTAGATGTTGGGTATCTCCCGGTCCAACAAACCACGGTCCGTGGAACCATGCAGCCCCATGTCTGTCGGTCCATATCTTGTCTATCCTGGAGATGTACAGATAGTTCTCTTCTGACCGGATGTACACACTGTCTCCAAGCTTGTAGGGTTCGTCTCTCAGACAAAACTGTTCGTAATACGTGAAGCCTTCCTCTGGGTTTACAGGATTGTCCAGTACAACGTTCTGGTAACAAAGATCCCAGTTGAGAGTGAATGTCGCCACTCATCCAAAATGGATTATAAAAAAAATTTATGAAATCAGTTTCTGGAAATTTGAATCTCCTTACTTGGGACCAGGCCCTCTCCTCCGTTCCTCAACGTTTGTCACATGACAGTTCATTGTCGCTTGACCATCACTGACGAAAACTAAAGGTTTCAGTCGAAAGGTTTGTTTCGTGAGAAGATTCAAATTTCCAGGAACTGATTTTAAAATTTTTTGTCAGAACCCTGTTCTTACTCGTGCCAGCGATGTGCTCTATTAAACTTAACCCTTTTATGAAAAGCTAAATTCTCCTAACTAGAATCCACACTTTCTCTTTAAACGGCTAAGGAGAATTTATCATTTTCTCCACTTCGCCCTGTTTGATCTATCCTTTATTCTCATTACTAAACAACGCATTTTGCTAAAGAAATATAAGGAGCAGTTAGATATTGATAAACTGACAGAGGCATTTATGGACGATCCCATAACCTATCGCTCCTGTTTTTTCATTCAAGTAGTATTGTAAATATAATCACACTACGTTTTATCGTCTTGAGCGTTTTGTTCAGATGATAGGTTCAGCATTACTTACGTCAGTATTTAAATTACACTCGGTACGGTTATAAATAGGGAGATAAAATGGAAATTTTCACAGAAACTTTGAAGTTGAACAAGCAAACTGGTGGGCAAATTTTGACCTATGTTTACTGCCTTGAATACACAATATTTAGGAACTTGAAAATGTCATCAACTTATAACAAAAGTTAACATTATGTTAGAAGTTGAATCAACCAAAGTCTTGCGAACACGTTAATGAACAAAAATGATAATAAACTACAACTAGCAACCATTCGACAGAACAAGATCCTTGAACAACAGTGCGTTGTGTATATGTTCTACTGTTTTGGAATGCCATGGGTCTTATAAAAATCACTGAATTCTGTGGCTCTAATAAAAAATTAGGAAGTAAAACACTGCGATTCATTAGGCACCTTAGAAGGAAAAAATGGACTTCATATCCCAGAAACCATAGTTTTAGCAAGACCCGTGGCTCGTAAGAACAGTGGGGTAAACACACCCCTGATCAGATGTGTCATGCAAAGTACGGTTGAAAATCCCATTGAACCAACGCAACGCCATTTGTTTGTAAGCACAATTTTATACCTTCCTGTTATCTGGGGGCCGCTCGTCTTCAGAGTCCGAGCTTGTGGCGGTAGGAGACAGTGCTTCCGTTTTCTGAGCAAACACAGACGACACTCTCTCTGGGACCAGGGAAACATCTCTTGGTGTCAGGGCGACGTCACAGGCAGGAATGGACCACGCCTACAAGGTTTCAAAAGGAACTCGTTACCTTGACAACTATAAACGCCTTCGTTACCACCGCCATCATCGTTACTACAGTGGAATCCCGGTTTAACGATATACCAAGGGGACGTCAAAATTATATCGTTAAACCGGGATATCGTTATACGGAGATTCCCGGTATAACGATTTTGTGGGAAAATTTTTAAAAATATCGTTACACCGGGAAAAAGGTGACGTACGCATTTTTACTGTTAATATTAAGGGAACAGTTAAAAAGGCAAGGAAGAAAAGGCAGATAAACTATGATCTAAAGCGGTTTAAAATACATCAATCAGCATTCATGGCTGCTGGAGCGTAAGCAAGAACAATGATTGTTGACAGGAGCATTGATGTTTAGTAATTAAAGTTTGTTTTGTTATAAAACCAGCATTTCTTTTGGTCTGTCATGTTGATTTTATCGTTATACCGGGAAAGATTTTGCTCTCGGGGAACGAAATTCCCATCGTTAAACCGGGAATATCCTTAAACCGAAAATCGTTAAACCGGGGTTCTCCCCCATACATTTTACCATAGCTTTTGCCGGGGGAACGAATATTTATCATTTTACCGGGAATATCGTTAAACCGAAGATCGTTAAAACGGGATTCCACTGTATTATGATAATCACTTATGCCAACACCACCATCATCGTTACTATTATGATAATCACCAATGCCAACACCACCATCATCGTTACTATTATGATAAATCACTAATGCCAGCACCACCATCATATAATCACCAATGCCAACACCAACATCATCGTTACTATTATGATAATCACTAATGCCAACACCACCATCATCGTTACAAAAACTGTAACCATCGGCACAATTATTTCCATCACTACTTCAATCATCCTTTTATATTTACTTATTACACTGCAAGTCAAACTTCTAGAGCAAATAACCAAATCCTGCACGCTGATTGGCCGAAAATAGGTCCAATAACTTCCGGTACAGGCCGGAAGTTATTGGACCGATTTCTCGTTAACACGAGGGCGCAGAGATAATCGTTTGGTTTTTTTCTGATCTAAAATTGAAGCCATGTAATAAATATCTCAATATCTGTCCGAGAAAATATTTTCCCTCGGTTTTTCGCACAGACCTCTCTATGCCCGTTCTGTACTGTGAAAGACCTCGGGCAAATATTTGGACCCCGGATAAACCTCGCACTCGGTTTTTAAAGTGCATATGAAGTGAAAATTTTTATTACTTCAGTGGATAGACCTTGCTAAACGAGGAATAATGGTGGAAAAAATTTTACCAAAATCATTCCTGGTTCTCGAGATATCAACTTTTATAAATTGCTTCTGATGACATTACGAGTGGTTCCGACAAATTTGCATTTTCTAAAATCTGCTGCCGATCCGTAAAATTTTGGTGGGTTTGAGCCAGATTTGGACTGGCGATCCATCTGCCTCGGATACATCAATAATCCAACTTTAGCTAAAATACACCCAAGTGTTACGGATTGGCAGCAGATTTTGAAAAAAGGAAAATTTGTCGGAACCACTCATGACGTCATCAGATGAAAATTTTAAACGTAAATATCTCAATAAACAAGAAAGATTTTAGCAAAGTTTTTTTCCCGGTTTTCCTCATTTAGCAAGATCTTTCCACTAAAATTATAAATTTTTAACTTCATATGCACTTTAAGGTATTTTTAACTTTAGAAAATAAGCCTGAAATAACACGCACTCTGATTGGCTATAGCTCCGTTTTCTATAACTGAATAGAAACCATGGTATGACGTCACCAACTTTACTGCCCTTGTTAGTACCAATGCTATTGTCATCATCTCCGAACCCACTATTACCATCATAATCATCCTAATCACTACCACCATCACCTCTATAACACCATTACTATCATACAACCGTAGTCCTCTATAACATTGCTTTACAGTCCAACCTCGATTAGGGGGCCACCCTCGGGACTTTGAAAGGTGGCCGCTTATAAGAGGTACCAAATACAGCAGTTTATTGACGTCAAAAAATCTGGACTGTTAAAAGTGGCCGCTTAATAATAATAACAAAAATATTAATAATGATAATAAAAACAACAATAATAATAATAATAATAATAATGATAATGATAATGATAATGATAATGATAATAATGATAATTATAACAATGGTGGAGAATGGCCGCTCGTAATTGAGGTCAGATTGTATTCTTTTCTTCATTATTTCTGCATTATCATTAACACCGATTTCACATTATTCATTTCGTACGTCATCGTTTACATCATTCATGCCGAAACCAAAACCTCCATCAACTCCTACTTTCACCAGTTTTAACATTGACACCTTACCTAATATCCCTGTTCTACCAGATAAAACTGTTCTTTGAAAAAAATTGAAAAGTTTTCATAGCTTACCTTGATCTTTTTGAATGCCCTAGCTCTGACATTGTACCTTGATTCACACACGTACACGTCTTGTTCGTCAAAGCCCTGCAGTGGTAAGACAAATATATATCATATCATGCCACTCTCATTATCGTCCCATGAGGCGGGGGTGGATGTAGGGAACATTTCAGGGTACCAAGTTCCTTCGAAACGGTTCTACATTGCGATTTGCGACTTTCTAGATTCTTCCAAAGGAAGAATCACTTCATCGCCAACTGTTTCAAAAATTCAACTTCTGGAACCCTCATTGGTTACGTTTTGGGTGTTTCTTATAGTGGGGGAGCAAATTCGAAAAAAATGTCAAAACTGCTGAATATATCTTTAATGTTGTACGTTTTCCTTTGTGTCGTTTTCCCTGATATGATTGGAGTTGAGCTACAGACGTTGGGAGATTTTGCCAAGAAAGGAACACGGAAGGAAAAAAACAAAAAAGTAGAGGATGAATGGGCCACTTGGTTAGCCTAATAGGTAAGGCGCCAGGCTTTCTTGCGGGAGGCCCGGGTTCGATTCCCGGTGCCAGACCTTCACTCAGGGTCTTAAAATAATTGAATAGAAGGTGCTGCCTTTGCTCTAACACCTGCAAACGGTTAGACCTTCGCGTCTTCTCGGATAAGAACGTTAAACCGTAGGCCCTACCTCTCGATCTCCTATCGAGGGACTTAAAAGAACCCACAACACTTGTCGACAAAGAGTAGGGTGATCCCGATGTTGTGGTCTGTCTCTTCTACTAACTGAGGGCAACTGTGAACTCATATAAATGTGAGCCGTATACAGCGGACTATCTAAGACTCTCAATACCACAGGCAACGGTAAATTATCCTGAAAGGTTTGAGGCAATGCATAATGCGTACCAAGAACAGTTATTATTATTATTATTATTATTATTATTATTATTATTATTATTATTGTTATTAAACTAATCGAGCAGAAACGAACGCTGATAAACCTTAAAATTTGGGATTTAAAGCCCGGTCTTATCAGTTCGCCTCTTTACAAATTTCCATAGCCAAATTCGAGCTTATGAAACTTTTCATAGTTGCATAAAAAATATGCTTACCTCTGGTTTTTGTTTGAAGTAATCCTTTACAAACATGACACAGCATTTTCCCTGAACTTGGCTCAGCTTTGAGGAATCACAAAAATCGCTCCGGAATACTTCCTGTTTGAACAAAGACAAGTTGGTATTTCATTTCTCAGTGCTGATATAAAATGAAACCTTGATTCTTATTCGCTGAGATGACGCGTTTCGTCCAAAAATGGTTGAATAACCAATCCATAAGAACGACTGTTCCCTTCTTGAGCAAAACCGGAGAGTTTTGTTTGGTTTGCACGTGGGCTAAGATATGTCGATCTTCTTCTAACTCCGAGGGTTTTTCTCCGGGTTCTCCGGTTTTCCTCCCTCCACAAAATCGACTTTCACGCCGACATCTGTGCCGTCGAGCGGTTAAACAAAAGCCACTGGCTTGGGAGAATGGGCAACCACTCCCAGCGTAACGACGATAAATAAAGTAAGTTTTTTTTTTAGTTTTAGAGAAGCTACTAACAAAAGGCTTGTTCCTATGAACTTTTATGAGTAATTTTCTAGCGGTAGTTATAGTAGTGTTCGATTGCACTCTCAGTAACTACGTTATCAAAAACAGTTTAAGGTTGAACAATTGATCCCTACTGAAGATCTAAAAAATTTATTTTCAGGTATATATCCAATGACTGAATGCCAAAGATGCACCCTAATATATTCTAGACAAAAATATGTTTATTTATTTTTCTTTCTTATGCTGTAGATAAACTAATAACGATAATACTCAGTTGTTATTGTAATGTACTTTCTACATGCATTTTCTGTCACTTTGTTACTATATATTCCGTCTTTAAATAGCTTAAAGTACACAATATGTGTCCCTAAGGAATTTACTCATGAATGTAAACCTTGACCTTGAATTGATCATGAACTTAAAGTATTTTATAGAATACTTAATTATGAGTAAATAACAGTTATTATGCAACACTTCACTCTATTAGCTTTCACTGTATATCATAATTTTTCATTATACTTCAGCATAACGAAGTATGACGAAGTCTACTGAAATATAAAAATGAAAAATAATGAAATACGCTGAAAACTAACAGAGTCGAAAGTAATATCATGAAAGTTGTATATTAACCAATAAAAATTGATGATATCTACAGCTATTTTTCGGTCTAAAACAAAATATTATGGGTGAACTCATGACATTCAGGGCCCGGTTGAACGAAGCCTGGATAAGCTATCTGCCGGATAAGTGTTTCTATTTCATGCAGTAAAACTATAATGAAAGTTATTTGAGAATATTTAAGTCATTACTTTTAACAACCAGAGAAATCAACAAAGAGTCAAACAATCTTTGATTTTTTAGTGACGACCATTAGCTTTTATCCAGCGGATAGCTTATCCAGGCTTCGTACAATTGGACCCAGCTCTGGAGTAGTACCACTTTCAACCTAAAAAATATTTCTATACCTTCTTGAGGAACTTTCTTGTGGCCAGATGGAAGGTCTCCTGTGGTCTGTAGAACCAGGTACCGTAGAGTCGCTGGTAAGAACGAACAACTGCTGTTAGTGCTGAACGTTAATGACCTCTTTTCATTAAAATGAAATAAATTCTTCATCGTGGATACTGATAATTTAAGGTATACTTATTCAATAGTCTTGGTGGACCGCGACGTTTCGGCTGCGTACTGCTAGCCTTCATCAGGTGATGTGCCGTGAGACTGTAGTCTGGTTCACTTTTATAAGGATCCGTCAGACCGAAAAGCCGCTAAGGACGCTTCCTCAGAGAAAGAACATGAACGTGATATTCGACAGGGCAAGACACTACAATCAGCGGTAGCAAAGCACGTGCATCAGACCGGACACTACCCGGACTAGAAGAACGTCAAGTGTGTGGAAAGAGATCAACACTGGTACTCCCGCCGTGTCAAAGAGGCTATCCAGATTCAACTACACACGAACAACTTCAACAAAGACAGCGGAATTGAGATCTCAAAGGCCTGGCTACCGATTGTGCGGAAACATCAGAGACGTGAACCTACCCCTGAGAAGCGCCCTTAGCGGCTTTTCGGTCTGACGGATCCTTATAAAGTGAACCAGACTACAGTCTACACTTCGCCTGATGAAGGCTAGCAGTACTCTTTTTCATTGTTATATTGTATTCACCAAAAGAAGAGACCGGCACCGCAACGAGGTTACGTCACAATTCAAAAGGGAGGCGCGCAGGAAATTCAAACCGTAAAACTGATCAAAATTGATTGCTTGCGGTTAGTTATACATAGACACAGACTTGATAAAATTTTTGTTTAAGACAAATAATGTTATACAATGCAGGATTCCTTTAAAGTTAGAAAACTCTCCTATCATTTGCTCCCTTCCACACTCTCAAGAGAAACCAAGACCAACTAAAACAGCTGCGCTACTTCCGTCCCCCGCCCTCCAAAAGATCTTGAACACGAGGTTCCAGTATTAAAGGGTTAGGCCCACCCCTTTTCCGAGCCTTTTCATGAAATTTGAATAAATTTTGAAATGTAATGGCGGCCATTGATGAAACAAACAACCCACTTTCGACAATTCGAGGTCATTTCCACCATAATCGTGAAACAGTTTCATTATTTTTAATAGTAAATGAAGTCATTGGCATAATACCGTTTTACTGGTATGCGTACGTCGTGAAAGGCTGCTGATAAGAATTTTATCGCCAGAGTAATTCGAAATTCGCACACGCTTCGCAAGACAAAATTTGACAAACAACGTCGATCGAGGCCTGCATTTTTTCGTTATTTTATTCGGTGAAACTTCACTTCAGGAATTAAAATTCATTGTTGTAACACTAATAAAATTAAAATCAGCCAAGTACCGTCACGGCAAGGCTCAGAAGCAAGAATGAGCCATACACAACTGCAGATTGTTTGCTATATTTTGAAATTGCAAGACTAATCTATATATATGCAAATAAAACGCCACAGCTGGCAAAGAGCAGCGACCTCGACGGCGGAGGATTGTCAACTGAACTTCAGGTTCTTAAAACAACTCAGGAGAAGGTGCTGCCTTTGCCCTAACACCTGCAAACGGTTAGACCTCGGATAAGAACGTAAACCCTAGGCCCAGTCTCTCGATCTCCTATCGAGGGACTTAAAAGAACCCACAACACTTGTCGACAAAGAGTAGGGTGATCCCGGTGTGGACTGTCTTAGACTCTCAAGACCAGAGTCATTTGTAAACTATTGTTAAGCACCTTTCATCATCCACCTATGGGAAAGGCGCTATATAAATTCTAACTATTATTATATTATTATTATTATTATCATCATCATCATCATCATCATCATGCGAAGAACTGTAAACCATGGTCCTTGACACCCCTCTTGCTAACAATGTCACCACTTACCTTTTCGCCACTCTTGTCTGTCCACAGCTTCTCCACCGACACTATATGTGGCTGCAACTTCTCCTCTCTGGTAACGAAAAGGAAATTAAATTAGGAAAAGAAAAAAAAAACAAACAAAAGACAGTATATTCAAGTGTTAACAAAATCCGAAAAACAATCACATTAGAGTCGATTCCAAATAACTTGAGTCCTCGCTAATCAAACTTCGTGATAACTCGAACCGATTGATTACATTTAATGATAAAAATCTAGGATAAGACACGACGTTTCGACAGTCCTGCTGTCATTATCAAGTGAAAATGAATAATAAATGTTTGTAAATATATATAAAATGTAAAGAATAGAAGATACTCACTAAGGAATATACAAAAAAGCATTGTAAATTTTTTAATATTCCTCAGTGGGTTATCTATTACTGTTCACATTTTTAATAATTTACAATGCTTTTTTGTACAAATATTCATTTTTCATTTTTACTTGATAATGACAGCAGGACTGTCGAAACGTCGTGTCTTATCCCAGATTTTTATCATTAAATGTTTTAGCAAATCCTTGTCGATTGACTACTCCCTAAAAAATTTACAGAAAATTTACCCCCGGTAACTAGAACTCCCGATAATTGGGAGATTTCTCTTAAATATTCTAGTTATTGGGATTCGACTCTACAAGTCTCGGTGAGTCAAAAAGAAGTTTGAATCACCAAAAACGAGAATGGACAAGTTAAAGGTTGTAGAAATCAGATGTCATCGACTTTAAGCAACACGTAAGCCATAAGTACGTCAAATGTTGTGTTGCTAGATTCTTCCTACTTAGAACCATGCTTTCCATAAAACTTCAAAAGGAGAAATCAAAGCACCGTAGAGGAAATTAAAGAGAAAACAATTCGTACCAAACAAGATGCTTCAATAGGTCTTGGTTTGTTTGTTAATGAGTTTAAACATTTTCCATAAACTCCAAGAGTATTCCGGGAGTACAAGGAAATTAACTATTTTTCCTGGAGTTTTCCAGGGCCCTAGAAGGAAATTTCAAAATTCCAGGAGTAGTGTAATCCAAATCTCCTTATTAAGAACCATTTTTTTCATAAACATTTATTTATTTACCACAGGGTTCGTTATAGCATGCTTGTTGTTACCACCTACTAATAAATCTTAAATAAATTATTAATTAAAAATACTTTTTATTTCTCACATTACTTTTTAGTTCTTCCACACCTAGCCAAATCAAAGCACTGTGGAGGAAATTAAAGAGAAAACAATCCAAACTCACCTTGGTTGAACATAGACAAAGTCACCCACTCGCAGGTGAACACCCCCGTGTTCCAACTCTTGAACTTGCATCTCATCACTCTCTTCCTATCAATGTTAGAGACATCCACGTCAACAACAAAGTCCCTATCAAGCTTATTTTTTTAAGTTTCATATGAAAAGTAGAACCCTTTAATAGTAGTAATTTTCAAAAATAAAACCTTTTCTCGCCGTTAATGTTACATTTTTTAGACTTGAAGCGTGCAATGATGACGTAGCAGGAGGTATATGACGTACCACAAGGCATGAAGCAGAGACAATCTTTTTTATCTCAAAAATGCAATTCTGGCTACAATAGTCACATTGTTATAACTTTAATCAATGAATTATTCCCTTGAAAATGTTTGAAATAAAAATGTTATGACGTTTTTTAACAGAAATGAATATTCTTAACTGAAAAACCAGATAACTCACTGCTGCTACAAGTCCCCGGCCTGAAAACTATAATCCTAACAAAAATAACAATAAAAAAGGCAATCGTAACGATAGTACATATATTTATTGATACTTCCAGTGTATGAGCTTTTCCTCAACAACACACCTATCTACTCTATAGAGTTAACACTTATCCTCTTTCAATTGAGGTGGACAGTGGCAGAATATCTAGATATTCATTTAAGCCACTATCCAATGAAACTGAAATAGAATAAGTGTTTTAGTATATACGAGCGAGGCAACTGTTTTTATCAAGAAAACAAAAGATTTTTAAGGAAAAAAAACCCTTTTACTACTTGAATCACTGAGCGTGGCGAGATTCACACGTGAGCAGCCTAACATATGTAACAAACGTGTTTTGACGTCTTGTTAACTACAAAATGCTGTATATGGCGTAAAACAGTGAAATTCTTTAGACTGTTTTAAATTTCCGTATTTTCAGAGCAAGCTTTTTCAGTATCGTGATCCGCGAGGGACGCAAATTTACGTCCGCCATTTTGTTTGGGTGTCATTATCAACTATTTCGGAGGTAAATATTGTCTCACAGCAACTATTTTTAAACCAATCGAATCGCGCATAGCCGAGCTGGTATGTACTAATGCAAATTGTTCACTACTCTACTCTAAGTATCAAAGGGCCTATAGTTGGATTTCTTATCCCAGAAGACACGAAGATCTTATGGTTTGTAGAAGTTAAAGCAAAGGCAGCTCCTTCTACCAGCCTTCTATTAGTGTCCCAGTTCTCTACCGTGAGAAAGGGTTTCTTTGGGAATTTTTTCGGTCGACCCGTTATGATAATCTGCCTCGATTTCACGCAAAGCTGATGCGGTGAATCACATGATTGCTGATTGAATACAAGACCAAAGCTGAAAAACTCGAGAAGTTTACTCTAAAAGTAACCACAGACTAGTGAAGTCCGTATACTCAAAGATTGACCCAAATCCCCAAAAAAAACTTTCTGAAGTTTAGTCCAAACACCAAATGTACCCTTGCAAAGAAGATGCTTCGGTGGGTCTTGGTTTGTTTAATGAGTTTGAATATTCCAGGAGTATTCCTGGAGTACAAGGAAATTAACTATTTCTCCTGGAGTTTTTCTGGGCCCTGGCAGGAAATTTCAAAATTCAAGGAGCAGTGCAAAACAACTTTTAATTGCTGCCTGGTTAAGTACCAGGCTGTTGTGCGGGAGGCCCGGGTTCGATTCCATGTGCTGGACCTTCACTCAGGGGTTGAGGAGAAGCTGCTGCCTTTGCTCTGCAAATTGTTAGACCTTCGCATCTTCTCTGATAAGGACGTTAAACTGTAGGTCCCGGATGGAAGACCTCGAAGGGGACCTTGAGTCCTATTGTCTGTTCTCCCGTGACTCCTTGAGTCAAAAATGTTATAAAACCAAAACAAAAACCAAACCATGTAGAGTGATGATCACAAAAATGAACCCAAGACAAAGGCAAACCTGAAAATAGAACCAAATGGACAAAACATTGTAAGGAAAGGGGTTAGCAGCAAAACGCTACATACATGTGAAGAAGCAATCTTCTTTTCCTCCTCTCTTCTCTTCTGGTCGTCCTTAGATTCAGCCTCTGCCTTCATCTTGCGCTCCTCGTCTAGCTCTTGCTGAAGGTGTCGCTTGGTTACCAAGATGGCCGGCGAGACAAATCTCTCACCATCCTTACACAACTTGTCTCTCTGGATAACCCAGTACATCTGCAACTCTGAGGCATCTTCATATGTCTGGAGAAACAATGTTGAATCTCTTAGTTCTCACAACTTGCTTCTAAATGTTTTCTTAAAACAGGTTGGGAGAATTTCGAGATTATACGTATTTATTAAATTTTCAATCTCGAATATTGCGATTCGTGCGTTCTGATTGGTTCATTCAATCTCGGTTATCAGCTCATAT
>JAOBAT010085541.1:0-18560 GCA_026413305.1 Hydrozoanthus tunicans
ATAATACTGAGGCAAAAAACCTACTGGATGGACTTACCTTTCTGGAACTGAGTCCAGGGGATAATACTGAGGCTAAAAATCTACTAGATGGGTTTACCTTTCTGGAACTGAGTACAAGGGACGGTGCTGAGGCAAACGCTGAGGCTAAAAACCAAAAAGACGGGCTTACCTATCTGGAATCGAGTCCAAGGGATAATACTGAGGCAAATGCGACAAACTGTTTTCCTTAACCTCCGCTGCTTTGTATTTTCCAACGCTGTTACTCTGCAGTCCTGAAATAACCTGATCTTGCACAATCTGGGTCGGTTGACGATCTAAGTTTGTTGCAGTTGAATTTACCGCGACTTTTGAATCTGTTATTATGTTGGAAGAACAGTAAAAAGAAATGCAACAATAAGCATAAATTCAAAAACCTCTTGGATTCCTTCAGTTGATACCGCTCTCTTATGAGTTCTTATGAAAGACGTTAGTGGCTAAAATAAATTGTGCTCTAAAATTTAGCACGGCTAGTTTCACTAAACTCTGCACTTTAACGTTTCAAAATTAACTCATTTAAGGTTTACCAGCCAATGTATTCAAATGTCTCTAACGTATTTAGCTATGTATGCAGTGCAAAAAAACAAAACCCTCGATAGCCCCATGTCATTCTTTACGATATATTTATTGAGCTCGTCTACATCGCTTGCAAAGTCCTGCTAAAATAGAACTTTACACGCCAAGACGACCTATCTGAACAGCTGGTAGGCCTCTTTTTAGTTGACATTTCTTCTAGTCGGTTGCTAATTTCGGAGGTGTATTTACTTTCAGACGCAAAGGTATGTTATAATTTAGGATCCGAGCCACAAAGACGTGCGACCCAAACTCGTTTACCAAAAGCTCACGTAAATTAAGAGCTACAAAGTTGGTTTGCGGGTATTTTCTGGTTCCACGCGCAACTGAGTCAAGATCATTGAACCTTTCTTTAGTTAAGAACAAATATGAGGGAACCGTGTCCCTACTAAAGCTTGAGAGTCCCTATTTACGGGAAGGTCACTACTTTCAGGGGAAGTGCGAGTAATCTATGAACTGTTTCAAAGTAACGTGACTCTGGGCGACTGACGGTACCTTGGTGAAGTTCCACTGATTGTGGTCTTGGAGTAGTAGTAGCTGGAGAAGAAACTGTAAAATTTCTACTGCTATTTTCCTTTCTCTGAGTAGACAACTCGGTTGTGCTTCGAGGGGCACTCGAGATAGAAGCAACTGAGGACGGTGCAGTCGACACGTTATCAAGATTTGGAACTCCTTTCCGGCTTGGTGCTTTGGAAGGAGAAAGTATTCCAAGACTAGATGACCTTCCTTTCGATGGTGACCGTGGTGTACCTGAATAATGTGCAATGTGTTAATCTCGTTTAAATTATTGACTATATAGCTAGTTCTGGTATAATCTAATTTAATAGTTATATGATTCATGTTGAACCATGAAACGATCTAGAGTGCGGCTTCAAAACTGAGCAACAACAACTGTCACCACTTCGATTCGACTAAGAATTTCTGCAACTACAATGCTCTGCCATTTGAGCCATATAGCAATATTTGTTGGACGCAGGTCAAATTAATAAACCCAACAAAAATGTTGCTTATCACTTTTTAAGAATGGATAAATCATTAAATATCACCTTCTGTTTAAGAGATAAGGCTTAGTTGGTAGAGTATTGTATCAAAACAAAAAGATCGAATTATTTTGAAGTCCTAGCACTTGAACTAAAAATCAATTGTACGTTAACATGAGGAATATCTTTTCACTTTCAGTACTCAGTTATACCCTGAAGATGAACATAATTGTTTGAAAATCTTTGGAAACTACTTTATTGAATTTTTACCTTGATTTCAACTTTTTCAAAATAAGCAAATTATGACAGCTCCATAAATTATTGAAGAACAGTTTTCGATCTACAACAACAATTTAATTGCAGAAATCATCTCAATAATTCTGATAAGCTCTTGAATATTAACTAATGAATATGTAAATTAGGTTTCTCTAGGTTCTGTCTTTTCTTTTAGCTAGCCAGAACACTTACTATTATTATTATTATTATTATTATTATTATTATTATTATTATCATTATTGTTATCATTGATATAACTCCCTTTGCAAGTACGAAGTGATCCTCGACTTCATTCTCACCAAAGGCTGGTCGCGAGTTTCCTGGGATGCTCTCTAATTCAGGCTGTAAGTTCTCAGTTTCACTTGGCGATTCCTGTAACAGATAAATATCAGAAAACTTACATGCTCTGTATAGCTACGTAGCGACACATTTTTGATTTTTTTCTTAAATGTAGTACTGTTCAACGCTCAAATGCCTATAGTAAATAGTTACCCTAAAACTTGCTCTCTCATTTGGGTTAACACTGTGCTGTGCTCGAGGGGATGGCCGCATGTTTTCCTTCTCTGTCCTTTTGTATTTCTTCAAAAGAGTTTGAAGTTCTAAGAACCTATTCTGCATGTCTGTAATACCCAGTGAAGGTTTATAATAAATATCAAGGGCAAGTGAGGCTAAAACAATAATACTTAAATAAAATCTTAAGAATGGCACTTTGTGGACTGTCTCAGCCGTTTCTGAATGGATAGCTACCGTAATCTATGCTAATTATAGATCTCCTCCCATCCGAATGGTTCACTAAATAAATTTAGCTATGACAGATTAACCCCCTCCTGCATGGGCCTGGTCACTAATCTGTTAACAAATAAAAGATTAACTCTTCCCCCTTCCTAGATGGACCCCTAATCTATATCAGTGAATATAGCCCCAGTCCTTGTGCTAATTTGAAGGTTGGAGATGTCAAGCTGAGTGTTACCCCTGAGAAAAGTTGTGAAGAATGGTTGCAGTGAAACAAATGATACATTATGTATAAATGTGAATACGTTTTAATAACAGGGCTTCCAGTAGGGACTCCGAATGGACCTTTTTTGTGTTCAACGTACTTTTAACAATTCAATACATTATATTTTACAAAGCTCTTCTGGAGTCCCTAATAACCATACATACATTCCATAATTAAGCTTAATTCAGGACAAATTGATTCTTGATATTTTACACTCTTGCTGTGTCAGTTTGCAGCCACTTTAACAGAAGTAATTCCTGACAAACTGGGGGAAGCCAGCAAAAGGCTGAGAGATGACAGGGTATCTATTATACACTTAGGTCGAGTAGCTTCTCATTTTGTAGACTTGCTCTATAGTTAGGTTGAAACAATTTCTGGGCTAATCTTAAGAAAAAACCTTTTGACTTAATTACTCAACTGTTTTCCTCTAGATCTGGGTTACGCTACAGTACATGATGTTTTTCGGACTAAAGGTTTTGTCTTCAGTTGGTTGTTTATTCCTTTTTATAAAACTCTTTGACAAAATGTCAAAATTGCCACTCCTGCCTGTTTTAACTGTTTTAAATTAAAATTACCTTATGTGAGTCATTACAAACCATTAAATAAACAGATCAAATATACCAATTATCATAAGACATTTACAGTAATTAAATTTGGTGTGTCAGGATACATTCTTTCTCAGAGATTACAGCGTCATATTCCTGTTGCAATATCTCAAGTCTCTCTTCAAAAGCTGATCTCTCTTCCTTGAGCTGTGTTAGTGCCAGTTCCCTCTCTTCCCCAACCTTGGCCAGCTCTCTTACCAGGTTAGCAACACGCTGTTTATCCTCAGCACTCAAATCTTTTAATGTTACTTTCTTCTTTTTCTCTGTTTATGTAGTATTTAGTGATAATTGAATAAACAGTTTAATTTATAATTTACGACTGATCAGATTATTCTTAGAGGGAATCAATGGTTGAGTTTTGCAAATACAAACTAGTTTACACATGTTTGAACTCCCTTCTTTGTGTCTTGTGATTTATACAACAATCACAATTATAAACAATAAAAGCAATTTAAAATCTCTTACTGGATAAAGTTTGAACGTACGAAACGCAACATTTCGGCCATATCCCATGGCCTTCAGCAGGCAAATGCCGCACTGTCACGTAATACCGCTGTATCATGTGACAGGCGGCTCTTAAGGCCCCTCAAAACTTTATTCCAGGTTGTAGACAGCCCGTGTCTGAGTCCCCCTTTCCTGTTCAGTGAAGGGTTCTTAACCCTCTCCCAAATGACCCCCTTTTATGCCAGTGTTTTTCACTGTCAAGAACCAACACATCCGCTGATCTAAAACTGTGTCCTAGCTGTGGTCTCAAGATGGTTATAGACCGCAGAATTTTGGATGGGACAGTGACAGTGACAGTGCGGCATTTGCCTGCTGAAGGCCATGGGATTTGGCTGAAATGTTGCGTTTCGTACGTTCAAACTTTATCCAGTAAGAGATTTTAAATAATTGCTTTTATTGTTAATATTCCAACTGAATGACTGAAAATTTTCATTTTCTAATCACAATTATAATAACAACAATTATAATAATATTTGAAAACAAATTTAACAGTATTGACAATGACAATGATGATGTTGATAACGACATTAACTGTAGTCTGTGATAATTATATAATAATAATAACAACAATTGTGGTAACATTTGATACCTGGAGAGCTTTATGCGAAAAACGTCTGAAAATGTACAGTAATATCAGGATTTTGAATGTTTTCCAAGTCCTTAAAAAGGGGTTTTGAAATTTGTCTTGGAAAACTTTTCCTTAAAAGCCATCAGAACCACATTTTTTTTTGAAAAACAAGTAGTGAAAATGGTATATTTAATTTAAAAGGCTTATTAATTTTTGTCCTATTTAAACAAAAACTAAATTTCATCTTAGTTTACTAATTTTGTAAAAAAATATTTACATTGAGTACCATTAACTACAACTAACAAAACTGAAAAAACTACAAACTATGTGAGCTGATGGGAAAAATTTATAACTATAATTATAAATTTACAGGCTAGCAGAGCTGTCAGCCCCTGAAATTCCCAAATCTTGTGAAATATGAGCACAAAGCATGTAGTTCTGGATTCCTTTCCCATAGTGGCCCACCTTTTAACATAGCGATTTTTTAGTATTCATATCCATGTGTTGTCTAGGATGCCAGGGAAGTGGCAGCAGAAAGCTTCCAGCTGGCAGAAGCTCACAGTGTATGGGCTGGCAGAGAATGTTTCAGCAAGTGCTGAAGGTGCAAGCCTCTAGAGGGGTCCAGGGGTGCGCTCCCCTGAGAAAATTTGGCAAACTACACTGGCTGAAATGCCATTATGCCATAAAGTTTGTATTACTTTCTAGAACAATTATCAAATAAAATAAAATTAGATATTAAATATGGTAATTTAGATAACACAAGTTTGACTACCATGCAGGTAAGCGGGTGACGAGGCTTGAAATGTTGTGACACCTGCTCAATGCGGGTGAGTTGACAGCTCTGGGCTAGCTGTATACCAACTCATGAATTTACATCTCACAAATGATAAACACAAACCTTCTTGACTTTCTGGCAGGGTAATATTCCTTGCACTGGCATCAGAATCTCGGATGGGAATTAAGTCAATGTCACTAGTACTTTTATGTCTAGGAAGTCGTCCTGAGCTCTTGGATGATAGCAAGGATTTGCCCTGCATTGTAACTATCCTTGGCTTTCGGATAAATACTGGCATCTTCACCATTGGCTTTTTGAGAACTGGCGGCTCTAAGTGGACACCTACACCCATTGTTTGTAACAAGTAACATTTTAATGGAAACAATCTCTCACAAACATTGCTCACTTCTCAGAACATTTCATTCTATATATTAGTTAACACTGTATAGTGCAGATGCTACATAGTCAGGAAACATTTCAGTATAAAAACAAGAAATTATTTTACTTCCAGCAAATCCTTGGTTACCAGGTTGCATTTATTAAATCGTAAATGATATTTAAACTGCTATGAACAAGGAACTCTTATTCACATCAGGGCGTGAAAACATGGGCATGGAGCACACTGGGAATGGCTTCATTTGTTTTTTAAATTAGGTTTATCACAAAAAGCATAATCCGCTGTTTACATTTACAGTCTCTGAATTGGGTAAAAAATTACATAGAGAGATGCAATATGGTGTACAAAGGTCCAATATTTTTGCATTTTTTTAACAATGTTGGCAACAGATGATTTTTCTCTTAATCATAATTTTTTGAAAGGTAAAAACTTGCAAAACGTCAAAAAATTAAAGATATCCTGCCTCTGGGTGGCAAACAGTAGTGATGCAGGAAGAAGGTTAAAGTTTGAAAAAGAAATTTCAAAGGCTATGCACACCTCAATGTTTTTTACCTTTGTTTACCAAATTCAGATCACACAACTGACCAATGAAATAGGTCTAATATTTAGTGTTGTGTGTGCAGAATGTCCCATTAATGTAAGTGCTCTGACTCTTGTTTATTTTTAGACCCTTCAGACGGGGGGCTCTTAAACAGGGGAGAGGGGAGGAGGGGCTTGTCTAAAAACTGTCAATAGCCAAAGGCTGAAACAGAATATTAATATATAAAGTCAGAGTACGATAAAAATATTTTACAGCAACTATTAACTCTGTGTTCACTCTAACATTATAATTAGCACTTTTCAAACTAAAACTAAAACAGATAAAACTATCGACAAATTAACTACATTTTGACATAAAACATCTCCTATGTTTTAGCTGGTCACTTTTACATCTGGATGATGGGGTTGAGAGGGGAGGGTTTACAAGTTTAAAACTCAAAGTTTAGACAGGGGGTTTATCAATTGCAAAGAGGGGGCCTTAATTATCACAGTATAACTACAGTATTAAAACTTGAATTTAAAAAATAGCAACTATAACTTGCTTCAGAAAACTTTCAAACTAGGACAAACCTCCAATTTTCATTAAGTCAAGACTGGCCAAACCATTTTCCTCTTCTTTATCAGTGCTTATCCTCATCTTTTTAACTGCTGGCTCATCATTGGTACTATTGATCAAGGAGTTAGGATCATTCATGTTGAGAGGGTGTTGGCCAACATTCACACCTTCTCCTTTTCCATTCAGCATCTGAAGGTTAATTATGTAAAAAATCAAAATGCTACTCCAGGAATAGTTGGATGTCGATCTCTGAACTCTCTTTTAAAGCACTGGTGTGTATAATCTAACAGTACGCCAGGTCAAAGCATTGGCTTACACATTTTTTTGGAGGGGTATGAAGGGTTTTGTTGGGTCTGAAGTTTTGACCAAAGGATTTTTTCTTGGGTCTATAAATCATGAAAGATGCCGTGCAGGACTTTTTCAGATGCAGGGATTTTTTGGTGTAAGGTATTTTTCGTCATTCCAAATCAACAATAAAACTAGTGCAATTTACTGGGTGTAGTATAAAAAAATTTGTGTAAAAAAAAACTCTACTGAAGGAATTTTTTGGGGTATAAAATATGAAACTATATGACAGTATTTCCCACAAGCATAAATTCTTAACTCTATTGACAATAATTTACAAAATAAAAAGACAAATGACATCCTAACCCCCTCCCTTTCCCTAAAGGGAACCTCTACTAGACATATTAATTAACATTTATTTATTAAGTATATTATAAGATACATAAAGAAGAATGTACCGTTCAGCTCTGCTTGCTATAAAAGCATAACATTTTTTTTACTCTACTTGAAAAAAAAGAACTAATTTTTTTAAGCTTATAAATAAATGGGGGTCAATGTTTTTAACTAATTTAATTCCGTTCCTCTAAAAGCCTAAAGCACTTAAAGATATTTTATTTACTACAATGTCTATATAAATCCCTTATCGTGGTTTTAAAGCTGAACGCTGTTATTGGCTAAACGCTGAAGTATTAAACCATTGTTGTTTTTGTCTGTGAAGTCAGGTTCGCCATGTGGTCCGAACGTGTGTTAAAGTGTGCTATTTTTTGTTTACCAGCCAGTGAGCGACATTTGAACTCGTTATGGTTTTTTTTTAACACAAACAAAGGAAAAGACAAAAAGGGAATAATTGTTTAGATTTTCTTTTTCTCCTATAGTCTTTAAGAATTTTTTTCTTGTACAGTACAGCCTGCGATTTACATCCCATAGTTGTTTGCACCTTACCACGGACAAATTAAAACGTAAATCTGCCAACAACGGGAACAAATTATGTCTTTTTAAATCCTAACAGCCACGTAATAGGAACGAACCTCGAAAATCTTATCCATAAAAGTAATTCCCAATATAACAAGTAAACTGTTATTCAGTTTTGGAGAACCCCGTTTACAACTAGTTCATCGCACGTATCATTTTAATTCAGGCACATTTTGCAACAAACATTTTAAGCGAACATGTCCATCTCTTGGGAACCATAATTATTTACCTCATTAGCAAAGGTTGCGACGGTTTTATATAATTCTTTAGATGTTTTTTCTTAGGGATTTTTGCTGAAATATCTATTTTCATTCAATACTGAAAAAGCAAGGATTTTTAAAATCATGAACGAAAACATTTCCCGAAGGGTCGAATCTGATTGAAGCGGTCTTGCATCGTTGCGTCCTTTCTGATCTCCCGCTGAATGCACTGACATAAAATACAATTCGAATTTTTAATAAGCTGTGTTTTTCGCGAGAGTGAAAGCAAAGTACTTCTGCAAACTAGAAAAAACTGGCTTTGAATTTCCTGGTACACTTAGTTACTTTCAAAAACCACAATGAAAAATAGCTCTTGACGAAAATCACGCGACAGCTTGAGTTTAAAACGCGAAAGATTTGCGCAGGCTTGTTGAAATAGGACAAACAACCAACATAAACGCGTTGTTAAAAAAACTCGGTGAACCCGAAAAAACAAGCACGGGTCATCTTAAAACAACGTTGAATAGTTTCAGACTTTTTTCAACTAACTTAAATCAAAATTCTAAACGAAAAGGGGTAAAAGAAAACAGTCACTCACGACAGACTCGCATGTCCGTAATAACTTCACGGTTGAGAAGTTTTTGGTATTTGAATATTGAAATTAAAGCTACAACTGACGTCTCTGGATTTTTTCTGTCACTCAGCTCCATTTATTTCTCAATGTCTTTCCTATATTGAGATAAAATACGCAAAATTCGTTTCTTCAGTATAAAACAAAAGTAGTTTTAGTCGTTAGTTGAATAAAATCTCGAATTTTTGAGAGAGAAAATGAAGCAAAGGTCGAAGATTCTCGTGCATATTGAGTTTTTCTTGACCTGTGTCATGAATGACACACTTCCTTTTTGTCATATGCCAATGCGCCAGTACAAATTTGTGAAGAAATTTTCAGCCAAAACATCGTGTAATGAGATTAAACCGAAGGAACGAGCTACCTTTTGAAATTTTCGTTATTTTCAACTGCTCAATTAAACGACAAAGCGCGTTTGTTTGACGTCTTGAAATCATTTCCTTTGCCAAGTTCAACGAACATTTTGCATACTTGGGAAAAGAGTTCAGCTACAGCCTACTTTTAAAATCACCGGAAAAAATAAAAAAGACTCGAAAATTCGTCGCTGAACTGAAAAATAGGTTTTAAGAACTCTATTCAACCCAATTTAGTGCTAGTTTGGACGAAAATGGGGCCAAAAAATAAATTTTAAACCTTACCATTTCTGTGAGATGAACTCAGTTCTTCCTGCTTGTTTGTGAGAGAGCGAGTCAGACAATAAGCTGGTTGATTTGACGTCTACCAATCAAGTCGCACAAAAAGCATCACGTGAGGGGTTGTTATTATGCAAACCGCAGGAATCCTCACGTGTAAATTTTAATATCATTACGTGCAGCACTCCCTCCACAATTCCGTGGCAAAGCTGAAGATAAATTTGACAGGAAAACAGTTAAATTCTTTCCTTTCAACGTGTGTATTTTAGCCCTTAAACGAAATTTCATTGTGTTCTTTCCTTTTGAAAGCGAAAACTCAAGAAAGGACAGTTTATTTTTCCTGCCTGCTCGCGATGATAATTAAAGACGAGTGGAGCGTAAAATTGCAAGATATTGGGGTTCAAAACAGTTTAATTACCAATAAGTGAAAGACGATCGAAATTTTTAAACTTTAGGCTCTCTCTGTGTGGGGAATCTAATATTTAACAAAAATAAACGGGATTAGGAAAATGAAATCGAAGTTGACGGGACAGTTGTCTAGTCCTTTCAATGTTAGAATATTTTTTAAAAAAACGCGGGGAACAGACACAAAACAGACTCGATCTTATCTGAAAATTCTCAAATATTGCGCGTAAACCAATGACAAGCGGGTAAGCAGAAAGAATTTTTAGTCGAATGCGGTTCTGGTATAATTGGAAATTATTAAAACAAATCGGCGGTTTGAAGACAAAAAAAAATTGTTTAGTATGTCGTTTCACACCACAGAACAACAACGATTTAAACATTTTGAGAAATTTCACTAAGTACTTGTTTATTCAGAACATAATTTTTTGATCCTCGAAAACCGTTTTCGGTCGGCAACTGAGCTGTGAAAATCATATAGTAAAACCAGCGAGAATGCCAGAAGCTAACTAATTTTTTCAATTTATTTATCAAGTTGCGCCAAATTTCGCTATAAATAGGGATGTTTTATATTCACCCTTTAACCTTCCCTACGTAACGGATGTAAACTGAGATGAATCAAACACGATATCTTTTAAAAATCTTTAGATGGCTTTTTCTTTCCGACCCAATTTAAACTCTGTGTTTCTAAATGCTCCTCATGTAGACCTATATTGTTCGTAAAACTATATTAAGAGAAATTTACTTTTCATCTACATTCTGTATTTCTGATCAATTCCATTTTCGTATTACAAAATAACTTATTTTGTATGAATTATGTAAGGTAAGATAGTTATTAATATGTTGACAAGGGCTGAAAAGGATAAGTCCTCGAGTTTCTGAAGTCCTGTTTATCATTTATTAAAACAGTTGAACACACATTCATGACAGCAAAACGCAGTGAAAATAAGTTTTGGTGATTCCAAAACTTCGAGTCGTTTCGCTATACTGTATACAGTCGTGTTAATATGAGCAATATTTTTGCACAACTTGTAGCTCCGGCAACTGATTGTTGCTTGTGAAGTTGCGCGTTTTAAGCCGGCTTGCACTTCAGCGCGCCTTTAGGACGGTACGTGTTTGAGATCAACTCGCGCCATATACGCTTTTTTTTATAACGGAACCAGTTAATTTGGCCTAGGTTAGTTCTTAGTTTTTTGGCGATTTGAGCCTCAAATTGTTCTTAATTTGTTCTTATTTCTATGTGTGGTTTAAATCGAAGATTGGAAAATGAGTTTGCAAATTTATCATGGGTTCGTCAACATTTTTCCCCGAGCCGATTTCTAGTGATTTTTGACTGCGAAGCGTTTCTTTTTTATTCAGTTTATTGTTCAGTTAAAGATTAAAGCTCAGTAAAGTTTTCAAAAAAATTAGCTATCGAGTCCGAGTGTTAGCTTGTTCTTAACTTGTTCTTAAATTTCGGCCACTCTGAGTCTCGTTGTTCTTATAAAGTTGTTCTTATAAAAAAAAAAGCGTTTAGTCGGCTGCACGACAAGCTGACCCGATTAGGTTTTACTGGACGCCGTGCTTGTTTTGTGCAAGAGTTCCCCCACCCCCCTCCCCCAGCCCGAGCTAACTTTGCACAACTGTACTCGTGTAGCACGGCGTTCGAAACGGGCCTAACTGAAAAAACAAGTTTTTCGTTTTTCCGTTGCCTGGTAAAGCTACACTCTTTTTTATATAATAACCTTTTTATAAGAACATGAAGTTTAAAACCGCAAAAAATTTAAGAACATGTTAAGAATATGAGGAGGCTGATCATGAAGAACATTTATCATTTTATGATCATGATGTCATTGACGATAATCTACTGCAAATAAATTATACAGTGTTATGAGAAAACTTACTTTTCTGTTGGCCTCTAGATCTTGACTAAAGTTTGCATATAACAATTTTACACCACATGTTTTTCATTAATACCAAATTGCAGTTATTACAGATGTAAACAAATAAACCACATACGGCAAATGTATTAATTATATTGTCTAAAATCAGTAAGATACTTTAAGAACATGTTTAAGAACATACGAGGCTGATATCACGAAAAAATTTTAAAATGTTCAACCTCAGTCAAATAATTCGACGTTCATATAAATAAAAGAGTAATTTAAGCACCATCCAATGTTTAAATGCCATGCATTTTATCGTACGTTTTAATTAAATGTTATAAATTTTATTGTACTTATATACTATAGTGAACTGATCTGTTGTCACGGCGTTTATTTTGGCTACGGGTTTGCTCACTCAAGTAGAAGCAATGCGAAAAAATTTAAATACAGCCTCTTCTTTGTTTTGTAACACATAGTTGAACCCCCTTTAGTTCTATTTTTTCAAAATTTGAATACGCAATGCGATTGAAGCCAAAGTGATGTCTCCATATACCTTTTCACGCTGCACCTCAGAAAGCGCTTAATTCAATTCTATCCGAGTAAGATTAGTGCACACACCAAAAGAATTAACCTTAAAAGTAAAAAAGAAATATGTACGTTTTCCTGATTGAAGACTGAGAATAAAGATAAGAACATGCCAGATACCGTGCCATGCCAGATCCAATAAAACTGCCGTATAAAGTGGCTGCGCAATCTCGGGGGAGGGGAGGGGGGACTTCGGGGTCAAAAGGGTAGAGATGACCGTCGGAAAATTCCCAAAAATACCCTAAAAAATACCAAGGGATAAAAAATTTCCCCCCCTAAAATATACCTCTCGGTTTTAAAATTACCCTAAAAAATACCAATTTTCCTTTGACAGCTAGCGGATCGGCGCAATGTTTCTCGTGACATGCAGTGAACTGAAGGCGCGTGCGTATTAGATCGCTCGCCGAAGGACTTTTTTTCTGAACATCTTATCAGTATACATGTTTGCTAAAACACGGGACTGCAAGCAGTCCAATAGCTTGGAGTTTCTTAACCCTAAAAATCAACCAGACTCTTGGCTTACCACAGAATTTCTTTTAACAACCCCTAAAAAATACCGGAACGACAATTTTAACCCCTAAAAATACGACGGTCATACCTACCACCCCAATATAGGGAGTACCCCCCCCCCTCTCCCCCCGGGTGCGCAATAAGCTTCCTCAGTCGAGGACAGTTTGTCAGCCCGACAGTACAAATTCGTTCTGCATGAGTTTTTTTTCTTCATTTCTTCTTTGTATGAATTAATTTTTATAATTGGGTTTCTGTTGGCCCGTCGGGTTGGCGCAGTGGAAAGATCTCTACCTAATTCTGAGGTTCCGACCTTCCGAGGGTCGAATCTTTCCCGCTAAAGGCTACTCAGCTTTCAATCCCTCCGGCCAGGGTCGGTAAAATGAATACTAGCATTTATGGACCGCTTTGATGTACGTTTGTTTCCGGGCCGCTGGAGGTAAACTGATCGTTGTAAAGCGCCTTGGGAAAGGCGTAATATAAATGCACCACTTACTTTTTAAGTAAAAAAGGCTAATGAAAGTTTGTATAATTATACGCCCCTTGATTTTTAGCTTCATACCTGTGTAATCGTCTCTTCACTTTTGTGATTTTATAAGGCAAAAATAGGTAAAGAAATTCTCTCGTAGTTATCTTCAGATTTAAGACTTTGTTGAGAGAGAAGCAAGGTTTGCCAGTAAAGGTATACAACTAATTGTCAAAAGTCTCTTAGTTCTTATTCACTGTTTGTTGCAATTATTAACACCGTTATTTCGAAAGGGCGAGAGGAAAAGTCGAAATAAGAAGAGTTCGAAACAACGGGGTCAGCCTTAGATATGCTATAATGATTTGGTTGTCAGTAATGATATTGTTTCGAAATGTAACAAAAGTTCGGGACTTCAAATTAACCGAGCTCGAAAAAAAGAATATAATCAATTCAAATGACCTATAAATCATTATTTTAAGACGCCATAGGAGTTCAGTAAGCAACCGCATTGTTTAAATCTTTGATGACTTTACGGTTCGTTTTATTCAATAAACGGAGAGTTTTGATTTACATACCCACAAAGAACAACCAATGATATATCGAATCTAAAAATGCACAAAATTTTTAAAACTTAATTACTTGGTGGAAAATTTCAATACAACACAAAATAAGCAACAACTACTGTAGAGACAAAACTTAGAAAATCAATTTACAAAGGAAAAAATTTCTTCTTTAAAAAAATCTCGCGCGTGTTTGCTCTTCCGCGCGCTTCATACCAGATGGTCACACAACAGAAAACCTGTTACGGACGACACTCCAATGGAAAACCAGCTTAAATCACTTTTTTCTTGAGTACCGGCTGTTTTGAGACTACAGAATCAAGTTGTAAATTTTATTTCCTGCAACATGTGGTTTCAGTTTCAAGATAGTCGAGTGTTTTAAACGCGAAATAGAACAAAATGTATGAGACTGAGATGGTAAAACGCTTCCAGGCGCGACCGGGATGGCAACAAACTCTTGTTATAGCCGTACTCATTGGTAAGAGAGTGAATTCCTTAGTATACGCTATATGCTTTAGAAAACTTTGTTTTGTTTAATCTTTTTGGCTAAATCTACAAGTTGATTGGTTCTAAGAGAATATTAATGTTCATTGAATCATAAGTGTGAGGCGAAACGGTTTTCTTGTTACGTAAAATCTGTTAGAAAATTCTTTTGAAGAACAAAACAGTCTATATTTCTTCCTTCAGATACAAACAAAGCCGCCATATTGGAAGATAATTTTGCTTTGACAAAGTTAACGGTTAGAATATGCCCTAAAAAACGTTTCGTGCTAGTTTATTCTGCAATACAACAGCAGGTAATTAAAGAGCACAGTGTTATTGTAAAGAAAAATTAAATGAAAGGACTATTAAAAAGCCTTCGAGCCGCAAAACAACTTATAGTTGTGAAACCAAGCTGTTGTTGGGACCATGTCGACGAAAGTCTCCACAACGGACAGTCGTTATAAGAAAACTAAAACCACAACACATGAGTCTTTATAAATAAGTACTCGAAGAAGTTGTTTCAACCATATTGAATTAGCTTTTAAAACCGAGGCCAGCCACGGAAAACGTAAACTTATGAACTTATAAGGAATGACCTTGTCACGACAAAAACACCAGCCAAAAGCTAGGAACTAAGGCTGTCAACATACCACTGTGGCTATATAAAACGTAACCGCTTCTCGTACGCAGTTAAAAACATCAGTAATTGAATCATGACGGATGGCGGACGCGGTCTAAGAGAAGTATTATCGCTTAAAAGCCGACAAGTTTTCCTTCCAGTCAAATTTTCAACAGGTTTAGCCCAAAATTTTTGGTTTCCGACCAACTGAATGTCTTCTTTAATAAAATTTCATAAAACTGTAAAAGTGAGAGGTTTCAGATTCGCTCCACGACCTGCGGAAGGCTTTTTGATTTCTTTTTATTGTTGTAATAGCTGTTGCTCTCGGTACCTGCTTCGATTTCTTGTGATTTTAATATTTGAGAACACCAGAATTTTTCAAAGAAAAGTCTTGCCGGATGATCCTAGTGTTGTGTTATACATTTCTTCAGGACTGTAATTAAAATAGGCAGCTTTGAAAATCAACATAATCATTTACAATTAGGCTATCAAAAGTTTAGTTTTAACTAAAATGTTATCATTTCTTAGACCGTATCGTAACACACGGCACAGCTGGCGCCCGGCTTGAGTAAACCTTTTTTTACTGCGTATGAAATTAAGGCTATTACTAATATTATTATTTCCTTTACTATTAATATTATCTCATCTTCATTATTGTTGTTATCATTATTATTATTATTATTATTACCATTATCATTATTATTAATAATGTTATTACAATTATCAATATTGTTGTTAGTATAATGATTCTTACAATACTTTCATTATAATTATTACTATTATTTTTATGATTCATTTTCCTTTTTTTTGTCTTTATCATTAATTGTCCATTATTGTTATTATCATTGTTTTTTATTACTATTTGTAATGATACAATTATGTAATAACTACAGCTAGATTATTATTAATCATTTGTAGTGGTATAAAGACATAATAACTACTATTATTATTATTGATTTATTTTGTAGTTTTTATGATAACGGCAGCATACAAAGTGTTAACGTTGAGAAGGTACAGAAGTTTACACGCCTCTGAAACGTCGACTATCGTCCACGACCAAAGAGGAGAAGGTATATGGTATAAATTATATCACGGCAGAGTGCTGCTGTTTACTTTGTTTCAATAGCAACTACTGGTAGTACTAATATAACTGAACTCTTGATGCACGCAACCAAGTAAACGCGATACAATATCTCAAAGTAACACTTAATGAATGTGGAGCTACAGTGTTCAAGGCCGATAATTGTCCAAGAAGTGCATGGGTCCTGAGAATAACTTTTCAGTCGAAGGCCCGACAGTATTGCCAGATAACAATTCTTTCTGACCAAAGCCATACAATCTGAGAAAGTTAGCGCTATTTGCACTATTGTTGGCGCTCGGAGACCTTATCCGTTTTGTTGTGTACAACTGCAAGCGGTTGACATCAACTTCAGGGTCTTACTTCATTTCTTTCCTTTTTCCTTAAAGGGCACATAATGCTAAAAACTTTTTTGGAATCAAATCATGTTACATACAGTTTAAAGTACTTTTGCAAAATAAATTTCGAAATTTGGTCAAACTGTTTTTTTCTACAGTGGCTCGAACTAGCAAAGTTTTCAGACATCTTGTTTTACGACCGCATTTTCCGGGGACTTGGCTATGACGTCACTCCCGACTTAGAATATTGAGCAAACAGATCTTTCTAAATACAAAAGTACAAAAGCATCGAGAACTGTACGAGGAATTGGAATGTACTTCTGAATCAAAAATCTCTGATTCATTCGTGCCCATCTTGCTGTGTTTAGATACAGAGATGTCCGGGAATGACGTCATAACCCAGTCCCCTTAAAGCGCGGTCGTGAATTAACAAAACTTGAACTTTAAATGTGTATAAAAAATTGAGAAAACGACCGATTTCAAAAACTATTTCTTTAACGTCCTTAGTTTTAGCACTTTTAGTGGTAACAAAAATAATTGTTAGTGTTATAGGCACTTTAAACATTTCTTTATAAACTAGAGATGAGCAAAAAGCAACGTGTTTCTGGATCCCTTAGGGATGCCTTCGCTTGAGTTATGTAGTGTCTTAGAAAGTAAAAGCCGACACAAAAACGAAGAAGAAGTCGCCCTGAAGAAGAACCGAAGTAAAGGTTCGAAACGTTTGTTAAATTTTGCGTTTCTGTTTCGGCTTTGGCACTTTAAACATAAACTGCAGTAAGATTTTAATTTGAAAATTCTTTCGATACTTATTTCATTTGTCGGTATGAGAGAACTGGTTATGCATGTGTGACGCAGCTGATGAAGTAACTAGTTGCTTAACAATAATTTGTCTTCGCCTTGTAGGACCATACCTGACCTTGAAACTAAGATGCTACTATTGCGATAGCGAGGATTTTGGAGATCAGTGGGGCAAACTAATGAAAGATACTTCCTGTCAGGATAAACTGTTTGAAAGGTAAGTAGAAACAAAGATACGATAGAAGCTAAGGCATAGGTTGGGTAATATCAAATTTTCTAATCTTTTGCGTGTTGCTGTCGTGTTTTTTTTATAAACCGGTGCTTCTTCATCCATTCCGTGATACATTATTCCTTCTAGAGAAACTTTTATGTGACACCGTCTTATCAAGATGAGTTGAGCGTGGTTAACCCTGCAAGTAGCTATAGTGTGCCTGTCTGTCGTGCGGGAGGCCTGGGTTCGATTCCCGAAGCTGGACTTCACTCAGAGTTTTAAAATAACTGATTAGAAGATGTTGCTTTCGCTCTAACATCTGCAAACGGATTGACTTTCGTGTCTTCTCGGATAGGGAGACTTGACGAAGCTTAACGTCTCTGTCTCTCGAGTTATCGAGCACGCTCAAGTCATGCAAAATTCGCGTGAAAAGTTTATGTAAGAATGCCCATTAGAGAGAGTTATCAAGCCATCAGTGAGACCGGCCGGAATGGGAAGAACTGAAAATACAGTTAGAACTACATATAGATAAAATAACAAATGCAATGTTATCAAAACTTGATTTTGTCCATTTTTCAGATGCTTTAGCAACATGACAACACCCAGTAGGAAAATCACTCAAGTTACACGACTATTTCGGAGTTGCGCAAAAGGCTGTACATGCCCGGATGAACACGGCTGGTGCGAGGTATCGTCGTGTAGTGCGCATGTCCGCTGCTGTTGGGAGAACGTCTATTGCGACGAGTCGGAAGCACAGTGACTCATTGAAATTAAAAGCACTAACTCAGATCAAAACACTAATAGGCTTAAATGCTTTAACCCTTTAACCCCTAAGAGTGCCAAAAGATGAGTTTGTAAATTCTCCCAACTTAAATCCATAGTGTTCCTATGAGAAGTTTGGGAGAATTTCTTAATTCATCTTCCGGAGTTTTTGGTGGATGATCAAATTTCATATTCTTAGTACTAACCAGCTTGTTTACTTTTGTTTACTGTAAGGATAATTTAGGTGTTGACAAATGCCTTAGGGCTGAAAGGGTTGATAAGCCCCTCCACGCGTCTAGAGCTTCAGTTCTTGAATAAGTTCCCCTACTCATATAGGCGGGGGGGGGGGGGGGGGGGGGGGG
>JAOBAT010085552.1:0-18559 GCA_026413305.1 Hydrozoanthus tunicans
TATATATTAATTGTGTCTGACCTGACTTTGGCTTATTCATAATAGTTATTTATATTAAATGTTCTTATCTCGGTAGGGTATTTTAGTAGCACAATTCTACACTAGAGAACTGACTGGATAAGGGCCGATACCCGTTCAATATCAAATACAGACCAACTCAAAAACATACGGAAAATTTCTTCCCCATATTTGACAGCTCACTTGTTGAAAATTGTGTCAACGAAGGCAACTTTTGGTTCGTACGTTATTGCATGTAAATAAACGAAACGATACCTATTCTGATAAGAAGCTTCGGAAAACAGTTGGAGACCAACGAATTTTTCTCACGATTTCTTTTAATTGCGTTGCACGTGTTAAGCTGTTCCTTATTTGTTTTTTGGTGGTGTGATTGTTTGCCGAGATGAATTATTAACAGAAGGAACTTGTTCTGGATATTGGCCTATAAACCATTGCTAGACAGAAAACGTTACGAACAAACACAACGCATAATCTACTTTGTTTACAACCTGCTTTGGCAAAACTGAAATCAATTTCGTTTGCATTATAAATTGAAACTACAGTGTAGCCGGTTTTGTCACGCGCTGTTTGTCTTATAGAGTTCTATTTCTCCACGCTATCGGATTTTGTTTCAGCGTGAATTTATTTCACAAACCAGTCCTTAGAGCAGTCACCTTTAACAAACGTTTTTATTATGGCTGCTGACTCAATAATTCACTGAGAATGGTCGGGGCGTACATCTAACACTTGGTAACTAACAACGCTTTTGTGAACACACGCAAAACGAATACAAGCCACTACGAAATGAATAAGAGCACGGACAGCTAATGGTATTAACACGCTAATCCCTTTCAACAATTTCAAATATGTCTTTTTGTCTTTACACTCAAGCACTCAAGTTTGTATCGTTTTAAACTACTTTCCAGAAACAACGAAATCCAAGAGGGAAGTTTGTGAACAGACTCTGTCACCATCCTGAGGAAAAAAAAGTTGTTGTGACAGTTTTCATTAAGCGTTCTAACCAACTTGATGGAAGTAAACACAGCTAAAGAAAAAAAATTAAAATTATGCTTTCATACGTTTTAATTGACACTGTGTTGATGTGTAAAGTGTGCCTGAGAGGAGCAGTGCAGTAATTTTTTAAAGAGAGATTGTGATTCAGCTTGATTTCAAAACCGTCATTGTTTAACATATACAGTAGTGATACCCGCGAGAGTTATAAAACAAAACAAATTCAAAGATTAAGCAACATTTTTAAAACTTATTTAGTTCAGGACGTTAATCTTGTATTTACAGAATACTAAAATAAAGGGCTGGAGCAGTATTTTACTTTACATTTGGTCAAAAAAGTTGCACGGTTATCAATTAAATGGAGGAATACGGCATTACAATTTGTTGTATATTGAATGTTTTCAATAGGGCTGATTCCCAAAGCAAAATGGGAAAACATAACAATTTTAAACAACAAAAAAGAGTTTCGCTTCAGTTAGACGCAGTTAAGTTATAAAATTTCATGAGAAGACAGCGACGCCAGTAAAACTAAGTGAAACCGAGCACAAAACTAGCGAGAAAAAATTTGCGATTCATCCTAGTCTTCTAGATGAGGCATATCTACTGTAAAGTACGCTGAAACAGTATTCCTTTTCAACTAAGTCATACTGTGAGTATACCGTCGACGGCCAAGAACCATTATCTAAGCAGTAAGATTGAGCTTTTAATTTAGAAAAATACTTCATCATTTGCGTGCTTCTAATTTGTTTTCAGTCTTTCCACATCACATGAAATACGACAAGTTCTCGTACTGAACAAACTAACGCCTTAAAATCCAATGTACGAAATAAGGAAACAGGAAATACAGCTTCAACAACACATAGTCCGCAATCGGTTGGCAGGCACGAGGTTTACAATCTCAGTGTGCATTATATTTGTGATCGCAATTATCGCGACACTGACACGGCGTGTTAGTTGGCATACATTATCTCCGTTCGTTAATGGATCGTTGAGCATCAGTTTATAACATGCAGACGACGTATGGATTAATATTTACCGTTTCAAGCTTTAAAGAATTATCTGTTTTTTATTACTATTTTGGGATTGTAAGGTTATACGTCAGCGACTTTGAACATAGCTTGAACTTAGTTTGGGATTGTTAAAGATTTTTTAAGCCGTTTCACCTAAGCTTTATCTTAGCAGAGTAATAAGAGAATTGCTATACCATGACACAGCTTCAAAAACATTTTTATAAGAAAACTAGCGTGATATAATATAGATTTTGATATTCATTTATGTCATTAACGAGAAAACAAAAGCTTGTCAACGTTTTACTAAAGTAAAATTAAGGAAAAGGTTGCTGTCGATGCGGCAAAAGTATGAATTTTGTGTTTTGTTTTGTTGTTGAATTTTCAGTATACAAACATATTAAATTAAAGTATTTACTCAACCGCAAGTTCTTTTAAAAATAAAGTCGCTGTGGTAATATTACGTTTGCGGTTATTTCTAATATCATCTTGTTTTTAATATTTGTTAAAGCGCTCCAGGGCAAAATGATAAATTCAAATTCTTCCAAGCACCGGAAGCCGAGTTTAACATCATGTTTACAAACTTACCGCATGGCTGTGCTTGAAACTATTCTCTTCAGATGGAAGGATTTTCTATTTATAAAAGTCGATGCCTTCAAGCTTTTTAAACTCAGGCAAAATCTATAATAAAAACTAATTCATCAATTTCTTGTTTAAGCGAACGCTGTCCCGTAGTATATATACATATATACATATAATAGATATAGTTCTTGTCAGAATAAACCACGTTCTTTGTAAATGGTTATTTAGAATATTCCATATAAAAAACTTTTACAATACTAAAAGGAAAAGAAATAGCACAAACGACAGGGGGTACGTTTAATTGCAAGGTGCCCAGTACAACTTCTAAATACTTTCAGTTTGGAGAACAGAGGGTGGTCACAGAGGGACGAACAAACAAAGGGTTAGAGTTACGCGACGATAAGTTTGTTTACGGGAGAAACAATAATGTATTGCACTGGAAAAGGTGAAGTTTTAAAGCTTATTGCAGATTAGAAAGTAAAAGTTTGTTGGGAATTCACAATCGTTAAATATTAAAGAGCTAAGCTCACTTCCTTTCACAGATACGACTAACGTCAAAATTAAAGTCTTTTTCATGTGCTAGCACTCTATCAAAACAATACAATCTTTCTGGCCAGATTTAATAAAAGTATTGTTAACTTGATTTATTTACTTCTTAACATGATTGCCTTTCATATGGCGTTAAAAAAACAGGAAGTGCCCCTTCAAACCTCTTTGTTAAATAGCAAGATTTGACCAACGAATAACTCTTTCGTTCTGCGCATGCGTAAAATATTGCCGTTTTATTTCTCCCTGCTCCGAAGGAGAGGTCACCCAAAATATGGTCCTAAAAGCAATGGTATTTAAAAATAAACTAGCTCAGAGACGTTCAGATTTTCAAAACGAGAAACAAAAAAAAGAACTTTGATAGTTTGGAGTTTTGTTTAATGAACTGTACACTGTAAACAACCCTGTAGATTTGTTTACTTTTAAAACGTAAAGAATCGAAATACATTCTTGTAAATCGGAGTCTGTTATTTATCTTTTCTATTGTATTATTGTTTCTAGCTGTTTCTCTTTTGAAAGAGCTTTTCAGAGTCAAGACTTCAAAGTTCGCGTTCAATCGTTTTAAAGCCTCAAGAATTCAACCTAAAGAAACATAGACTGAACAAAGATAAAGCACAGAAGTCTTCACTTCGTTATAGACGCAGAAAAACATTTCACTTGTGAATCAAAAAAGAGATTTCTTACAATTATCAATGTTGAAGTCTTGTTTCATTTTCTTGCTTTGTGGCGCTGTTTCTATTTAAAAGAGTGGAACTATATTTGGATACTTCCTAACACGAGACTGACATAACGCACATTCCTGCCGAGCCTTCTCCAGCCAATAAAAAAGTTTTAAACATGCTCTCTATCATAAATAAACTAAGTTATAAGCAAGAGACGAAACGATTCTACCAAGCTACACAAGAATATTAATCAAACACAATTTTACTTTTACAAACTTCAACTGTTTGTGAAAAGTTGTCGCAATTGATCATGATTCAATATGGAACAAGGACGCTTTAATTTGGTGCTTGAAGCCATACTCCTAACCAAGTCAGTCTTTGGAACAACCCTAGCTCCTTTCAACAACATCAGAAGCTCATTGAATATGTAAATCAACACAGCACAAAGGCAATTAGTCCCATTGGTGTTTCATAATAAAAGGCATATTTTTCATCACGTGACGCCGGGACTGGCCCGCACAAAGTTAAAAGAACGAATTTGTTTACAAACTGAGTTAAAAATAATTGCTCCCCTGTAAATTTCTTGTTAAAGCTTTGCAAAAGGTATAAAATATGCATCAATTTCATTAGAATAAAGAGAGGAAATGTACCCTGATAAGGTACAGGTCGCTGATAAACATGTTTAACACAGAGCTTTAATTTTCGTCCTAAATTCCGCCGATTGAAGATTTTGTTAGCAATAAGGCGATAGATTTGAAATATGTCATAAAACAACAGAAGCACACTTGCAAAAGATTTACACCCTTTTGATCACCCATAATGGGGATATCCTTTATCTTTACTGTTAAGTTCCCTTGGGAATACTTACCATAACAATGCATAAATTATTTTTCTTTTCTTGATATAACGACAGCTTTTTGATATCTCCCAAACCCTGACTAAGGCTACTTCCGTTCTCTGCTTAGCAAGTGTGAAAATTGAAAATGAAAGAAATTAGCTAACTACTTTTTGTTGTTTTAGAATTTTATTGGTGAGAGGGTATTGTCCCAAATACGTGACAAAATAGTAACTTATTTACCAAGAGATCCCCTGGAGTCTTAAAGCCCGAATCATGACAGATTCACGAATACAATCTCAGCTTTCAAATGAATAGCCAGACCATTAAGAGGAACGCCACATCTCATGGCCAGTGTTCTATGAAAGACTGGAATTTTCTTGTTGAATATCGAAAAGAACAATGCAAGGCCTAAGTTTATTTATCTTCTCATTCTAATTACCCATGCACGTTAATGATTTTTTGGAGGAGTGTAAATTTTTTTTCTATTTCCTGATATCTTAAAACGTTAAAATACTTTAAAATGAAATTATACTTGCTGGGCAGGCGCAGTTGTGTGAATGAGAAAAAGATTTCGCGGTTGCTTTTGTGCTTGCATGAATAAATTTTGGCTGAGCTCATAGATCAGCTGCGAAGGTGTTGTGCCATACAATCACAAACTTACAGCCTTATCTCTAGCCTCCATGTGGTCCATTGTTATACAAGGTTTTTATATAATCGACCAGATGGCAGTCAACCCAAAATCTAGCTACCTTGATTCACCGAGTTTTCAGAAATCACCCCCTCCTAAACTCACATGGCCGATTAGACAAGAAGCCAGAAACCAGCAGAGCCTTCAGCTCATCCTTAAAGGCAAAGTAGGAAGATTTTCTCCATCTAGCTCTTTGTTCCGTTTAAACCATTTAAATTTGATTCATACATAATAATATACGAGCTAGCATTATTGATATGATAAACGTCTCACGCGCTTGACACTTGCCTCCTCAAATGAGTGTTCACGTCACCAGGAGAGCAATTAACAGACAACAATGTTAGCTTGAGCACAGAAACAAACTCAATTCAACTAAGCCAAACCACGGCTCATTAGTATTTCCAAAGTGAGCCGCTAATTAGGAAATTAAGATAGAAACTATTAAGGGAGTGTAATTCAAACTTGCGAGCATTGTATGTGAGATGTTTCCCAGTGTCGTGCCAGGTGTGACTGACTGGTTACTGAGGTGGCCGTCTGTTGAATAGTACACATTTGGCTTGTTTCACAGACCTCTAAACACCATCTGAAGTAACATTTAATGTTATTGTTAATGTACAGCGTGTAAAAAGCATATTTAAGGCATTTTAAGGGGTTTTGTTAGCAAAATTCCAGCTCAACCTACGGGCACCTCGTTTTGCGCATGCGCATTCGTACCTTCTCTAATTTTGTCTCGCTGTTTGGTTGTTACTTACTTGGACAAATGAAAAAATAACATACTGAACGCCAGAAGTGAATCACTTTCTTAAAGAGCGTAGCATTTATTGCACAACTTCGTATGGGGTTTAAGGTCGCCACGTATGTCAACCACCAAACATGCAAATTGGCACGACACATCGTCTATTTTTGCAAAAACAGACGAAATTGAACTCCTTTGATTTCACGCTTGTTTTAATAAATTACTTAAAGCGGTTAGTTTTTTAGGTAGAAACTATGACAGAAAACAAGCATACTTCATTTAAGGCCACACCTATAACGTGAACACAGCAGAAAATCCCGTTGCTTTTTCAGAGAACTAACAGATTGTGTCCCAATGATTTTTACCACACTCGAAGTGAATTTTAAATAGGCTTTAAAACTCTTTGTTATATTTGTCTGTAGATATTTAATAACTCTGAGTGCACGTGCTTTTCAAAGAGAAATCGTATTGTAAGAGTCATTATCAAAACTGGCCTCTCATGCTTGAAAATGTCAGGAAGTGATGGACTGGACGCCGCTCTGGGCATGTTACAACTTCTCTATTGTTCCAAACTAGGCCAAAGGGAACACGTGCCTAGCCAGTCAGTATAATACATTACCAGCTGAATCAATCGAGCCATAAGCTCTAGTTCCATCAGCGAGAATACACGAAACAGGTCACAGGATAACGAGTCACTAGTAAGTGTCACAACCAGTATGAACTCTCGTTGTATAAATATTTTGTAAATTATCAAATTTTGTTCCTCAATACGCGTGTAAACTTAGTTCGCGTTGTTACTCTACAGTCTTACATGGAGCATTTTTCACCAACTACTGATACTTCTGAAATATCAGTCAGTTTTTCATCGTTTTATGTTTCTTTTTCTGTTTAACCAGGTTGATTTTAACGTAAAAAAGTTCATTCTTGCAATACTTTTTGGGGAGCTTGTGTCATGAACCAGCAAGATTCTAGAGGAAGCGTGACTGAGACAGGTTGTTCATTGTCTTTTACCTCAAGGGAGTTTGTCAGACATGTTACATCGATGAAATGCTTTCACGACGTAGTCTATGGGAGAACTCAAGAACATGGGCAAAAATCACCAACTTTTTTTCAAACTTCACAGAAAAAAGATAAGTGCTCAAAATCACAGGATCAGATACGCAATTCAGGTAAATTAAAGAAATGCAAAACTTCAGCAAAGACCACTCGGCAGTTAAGGAGAAATGAACGAGAGAGGTGTAGAAAAGCTCGCCTGAACGCCGCTTTTCAAGTTCTTCGTAGCGTAGTGCCGAACAATAACTTATCGTCGGGTGCATCGGAGCGAAAAATGACACAAGTTGAGATTCTACGTCTTGCTAAGAACTATATCTCCAACCTTACAGAACTACTTCGAGACAACAACAATTACAGTTTTAGAACATTTGGCTCAGATTAAAGGTGTTTCTAAGCTACTTCTTGTTAAAACGTGTGAATATTTAATAAATATGGCCCTGTGATATAATGAAACACTTCAGAAGGAATTTACATACGTTTTGACAACGCTTTAAAAAGCTTATCCAATGCACTTGCTCTAAAGCTTTCCTGTGTTCTAGGTAAACACTCAATGAGTTTCCTTAAGAAGTTTTTTGTCTTTAAGTATGGCTTTATTTGCAACAACTGAAAAGATTTATATTTTAATAAAGAAAGTATTTTAGGATGGGATTTGTTTTACTAAGCCGTCTGTTTGAGAACACGCATGATGTCTTTCGTAAGAAAAGCGGTTTGACTTCAAACGAGTGCTTTGGACAAACGACGACAAATGAAAATCGCAAGTCTGGAGCAAATACAAGTTTGAAACAATGAAATTTACTCTGTATGCTCGAGCCATTTTAATTGACATATGTCTATTAATATACAAACAACATTTTTTCAAAAAATGCAATTTTCTCTAGCTTAAGCAGTTCAGTATGATTCACTTGCACCTCAAAACAACAAATTCTCATACAAAAAAACACTTGACTTAAGTCAACATTCTCAATTTTAAAATAAGCAATAAACTTTGTAAAGAGATGTTTAGTTTCATTAAGTTAAGACAATTTTCCTGAAAAAAACGTTAGGTTTTATGCTATGAAACACGAAAAAGGGTGCAAAAAATAAGCAATAAGAGTAACGCTGAAGCAAGTTTAATGGGCCATAACTCTTTCCTTGCAAATACTAGTTTCGAATCAGTGGAGGCTTGAACTTCGATTTGATAGCAAGGTATAACTTTGAAAGAAAATCGTATATGTATATATATACTTTTTTACAGCGAACTAACGATGCCTAGTCTTATGTGGAACCAAAATTATCTAGTTATAAGGGCATCTTTTTGAGTGATGCATGATATATCGGGCTTAGATCGGATACTAAGTTTCAGCAAGTTAACCACACGAGTCGGATATTTACTAGCTGATAATGCATTTAAACTAAAAACCTTAAAAAGACTGTGTTTAAAAAACAAAGTTTGAAATAAGGTCCGTTGTCAAATTTCGATCAAGTTGACTGAGTTGCCCCCTCCGCCCGACATTTTTATACTGCTGACGTTTTGCGATAGCCTTTCGTTGAGGCAAATTACTATCATCAAATTATTCAATTTGTTTTCAATTCAATTTACTCCGACGCGTGGCTAACCCTTACAACGTCAGCGCCTTAAAAAGGTTCCAATAGCGGCTATCTAAAACTATCAATTTGGAAAAATTAGCCGTTGTACTTGCTTGCTGACGAACTTAACCGGAGCTGTTCTAAAAAAAACTAGTTTAGAGTCTGTTAACCGCTCCTTGACGGTTTAGACGCAGTCTCAGCGGTGAAACGATGACAAAAACACGCTGTGAAAAAAGGAGCTGAGCAATTTGCTTTATACAAACCGAGGTTAAACATAATTTTCTTTAAAAGCTTAAATAATGAAAAAAAATTTAGCCTTCTACTTTTAATAACACCACTTTTTAAAAACTAGCTTTTTGCATGTTCTCGGCTGTAAAAAGACCTCTTCGGGGTTTCGAAAACGCCTAATATTCTAAAGATAACTTTCTCAGTTTAAAAAAATCGTGTTATAGCCCGTTAGTCAAGTCTAATAGTGGCTTACTAATGAATGCATTATATGTGACTCACGCCGTGCAGTGTATGTTGATGATTTGACCGGTACGCTTTACCCAAGGTTGTTTCTCAAGAATAGCCGGATTAACCAATGTTCTCTTACAAAACTTAACAAACAAACTTGGCATCATGCAGGTTCATTGAAGCCGGGTGCAAAAGTTAGCACGGAATTCCAAAGAACAGAAAGCGATAGACAGCCCGTAAAATCACAATCTCTATAATCAGCGGAGTACAAAAGTTGCTCAGATTTTCTAGGAGGTGTCGAAACTGTATATAGCGTCACGGTATCGCACTTATCAGTTTCGGAGACGACAGGGACGACCAAGGTCGTTTGGACAGAATCAAATTCTATCCGGACGAATGAGACTATCAAATGAAAATGACCGGAACGCCATTCTTGCTGAATTAAACAACCTAGACTGGCCAAGGAGACATATCAATCACGTTCAACTGACATGCAGTTACATACATGGAGGGGAGAAATGTGAAATTTTGAAGTGAGGACGGTATACATTCTTTTACCATTTTTACATTAACCGGGACGAACTAGTTGTGAACCAAAAATCGTCCCGGTCATCTCAGTCATATCAAAACTTGGACGATTAGGACGGCTGGGACGATTATATGAGAACGAGGGGCAGTTAAGTTTCTCAGTGTTATGCAGCAAGAAAAAGGACTTCAGCCCAAGCTACTGGCAAACAGTACTCGATATAGCCCAAGCCACTGGTAAACAGTACTTAATATAGCCCAAGCGACTGGCAAACAGTACTCGATATAGCCCAAGCTACTGGTGAACAGTACTTAATATAGCCCAAGCCACTGGTGAACAGTACTTATCATAGCCCAAGCGACGGTGAACAGTATACTTAATGATAGCCCAAGCTACTGGCAAACAGTAATCGATATAGCCCAAGCTACTGGTGAACAGTATTTAATATAGCCCAAGCTACTGGTGAACAGTACTTAATATAGCCCAAGTGACTGGTGAACAGTACCGTAATATAGCCCAAGCGACTGGTGAGCAGTACTTAATATAGCCCAAGCGACTGATGAACAGAACTTAATTAAAATAGCCCAAGCGACTGGTGAACAGTACATAATATAGCCCAAGCAACTGGTGAACAGTACTTAATATAGCCCAAGCAACTGGTGAACAGTACTTAATATAGCCCAAGCGACTGGTGAACAGTACTTAATATAGCCCAAGCTACTAATGAACAGTATACTTAATGATAGCCCAAGCGACATGTGAACAGTACTTAATATAGTCCAAGCTACTGTTGAACAGTATACTTATTACATCCCAAGCTACTGGTGAACAGTACATAATATAGCCCAAGCTACTGGTTAACAGTACATAATATAGCCCAAGCTACTGGTTAACAGTACTTAAAATGGCCCAAGCGACTGGTTTGTGGTTTTGACAATCAAAAACGAAATCCGAAATCGTTCTTTAACAATCAACTCTAGCTGAAATTTTATTCCGAAACAAGGAAAATTTTGAGATAAATCTTTTCCGTAGCTCATACAACGCTAAGAACACACACACAAAACAATTACGAGGAAGTCTTAAAACCGATGTAAATGATACTAAAGACCAACTACCTCTCGCGTGATTTATGATGGCTTGGCAAGCAAACGGCGGTCTGCCTTTCATTGTCCTGCTAAACTAGATATGTACTGATAACAATTAGACTATTAAGAGAGGCAAATTAACAAAAGACCGTTTTACTTCATGTTGCTTTGAAAACACGAACACACAATGGAGCCGTAATGACTAAAAAAGAATTTTTCTAACCATGCTGTTCAAGAAACCTGCGTCACAGTTTGCGTATTAGTGCACAAGAAGCGACTTGAGTTGCAAGGATATATGTATTCGCTTTTCATTGGCTCATTTTATAAGTGGTTTTATACACACGTGTCAATACTATACCGGAGGTTTAGACAGTCTAAGTTGCTGGCTGTTTTTAAACATCTGAAAATATAAACTGGAAAAGAAACTTAAAGCATAATTCCTAAAGTGTTTTGGCGTTATAGCCATTACCAGTTAAACTCAGAGAGTAAAGTGTCTTATGGAGTTGATGCATGGCACGGAGACTAATAAAAGAACGAGTTCCCTAGAAAGTTTATTTTTGCTGATTTCTTAATTGAAGAGAATCAATGGTTCAAGAAGCAATTTAATCAAAACGTCTTGGTGGTTTGTCATAAGATATGCTTTCCAAGATGAAAGGAAATAAAGAATGGTCCAAGACTGCATTACTCGAAACGATCAATGCCGCATGTTTGTTGGCTAATAACTACAGATAACAAAAAAATATCCCAAGATGGTGAGATATTGTTAAGTAATTTATTATGTTGAATATACCTTGATTTGAACATTTGTTCTAAAAGATCTGCCCGTTGGCAAAATGGCTCTTAGTTTACTTAAATTTTCTATTCGCCGAATTCAAAAGATTTAGGTTCATGTTTTAAATCAGAACTCAAAGACGTCTAAGAGCGTTTGGAGTTCATGAAAAGTCATTTGCACTAAAAGTGATGTTTGATGACCCAAACATTTTCTCTTTACAAGTTAACAAGATGAAGAGTCGTTTTTAGTTGGTTTTACATATGTGTATTCATGATTAATTCTGTGCATTAGTATGTCACGTCACTGTAAGAGTGAATAAAATAGAAAAGTCAATACAACACAGAATTTAAGTTTTTGTCGTACAATATTTCGGCTAGCTATACTAGTCTTCTTCAAGTATGAAGAAGTATTGTATTGGCTATTCTTTTTTATTTACATTTAACTTCGTGAGCCCAGTTTGATCAGTTCAGTGATCCAACGCATACCGGCGGAATCGTTGTACCATGGGTATTCATTTTTTTGCAATTTTTTTTACAGTTAGAGTGTTTGTTATCTTTCGAGTTTTGTTATTTAAAACACTTTATGTTTGTTTACGACGTGACAAACCTTTGAAATATTTGTTTGGTTGTGGCTAATTTTCGAAAAAGTTATCACAGATAAGATGAAAATTGATCTCACTGATGTTGTTTTAGGTCAAACTAACGTGGGCTTAACTAAAAACCCTACCACGTTAAGCCCCCCGGTTGAATTTCTAGAAAAACAAAGTTTGATGCTTGAGTAAGATTGTTGATGTTTGTAGCGGGCAGGGCAAATGAAGGGCCTTACCAACTAACTCCCAAAGAACTTAAATATAGAGAGAATTTGTGCTGATAGGATAATTTGAAGGGGGAGTTGAAAAGTATTATAAACGCGATATTGCCCGGCTGCCGGTGATTTCGCTCGGCAACCTGTTCACAGCAGGCTCAAATTACGCGTTTAATGTAAAGTTTTGCATTCTGACTTGTAAACATGTTTCGCACGTGTCTTAAGTTGTAATATCGTGCTGGGAAACACGGTGACAAAACATATGTATTAGTTGAAACAATGTTTTACCATGTTCGATCTATGAGCCATTTCAAAGTCCTGATTAACGTAGAGGATGCAACGTCAATGATAGGAACAAGCAGAATCCGTTTGTTACTCACACGGTCATCCACGACAATGGTCGGGTTTGACACATTTAAGGTCATTCCATTGAAATAGAACCCGCACCTAGATTTTTGTCAAATTTTTCTCATTTGTCAATCTTTATATGTAAACTGAAAAAATGGAATAAAAAAGGGGTGTGCCCGTGTTAACTTTTGAGATATGATTGATACAAATACCCCCTCCAGGGCTATTTTTCTGTTATTGTAAGCTTGAAATTAAAACTATAGATTCCTCATGTGGCCAACCAAGATAACATCGAGGAGCGTAAGGGAAATAAAGGAAGATAACGTAAAGAGTTCTTCTGGATTAGGAGAATCATTTTCTTGTGAATTTCAGCAAAAACATTTACTGTAAGGAGGCATCTTTGTGGGCTTTTGTTGTTTATGTTTCCAATACCTAAAAAACAGTGTATTCTTGTCTATAATTTTTATATTTTCCACACTTGCAACACCCAGATTTTTCCTATTTTTTCTCTTCAGAGTCCTGTTGAAATTAGACTGATTGACGAAAAAAAATTGTGGGGTACCTGTGCTTGTTCAAGAGAAACACTAGGAAAACTGGCAAAACATGTGCTTTTTTTACCGCATATATTTCCGAGGGGAGACTGGAACGAGTTAAACAAAAAGCCCCATATATCATGAAGAAAACTACTTTTTTGCATTTTTTTTTCTGATGTCTTCGAGAGCTCCACATTCAATAGAATATGACAAAAACGTGTAAACATTTTAAAATTTCTAATATGCGCAGTAAAGATGCGCAATGCAAAACTGGGGAATTACCTTAAATCAACAACTCTCATTTAGAGCCTGGAACCCAGTTTGTTGCCATGACAACGAAAATTAGTAAAGAAGAAAATCTCGAGATTTATTATCAGCCCAAGTCTGGTTCTAATTCCTCCAAAGGTTATGGATTTACAGCACATTTTCTTAAAAAAGGCAAATTTCACTGTCACACTTACGACGTCATCAGTTTAAACTTAAAAATGTTAATAATTTGAGAACCATAAAGAATTTGACAAAAAAATTTTCACCGCTTTTCCTCATTTAGCAAGATCTATCCACTGAGACAATAACTTTTTATATTTCATAGGCACTTTGAACTTCTGAATTGCGTCGTGCTAACAACTCGAATCATTGCCCCGAAAACGATAAACCATTCACAACGAAGCCATACTTTATTCACAACTGTAATCAACTGCCGCACTGCCGCAACGGTAGGCTACACTTTCGAGCTTTATTACATTTGTGGACATTTGTTACATGCATGATAATTATATATTACACTTGTGACCTCCACAAACCAGGCTCTGATGTGTAAACCCAACAGGGCTCGTTTTAATATAGTAGTTTAAAGTGTGAAGAGGAATTTAATAACTAAATTACAAATTATTAATTATCATTAAGCTTACTTTCCTAACTATACTTAGTTAGTTATATGATAATTCAAAGATAATACAGAACCAGAAAAAACTCAAGATAAAAATGAAGAATGCCAAGAAAAAGTTAATGGAATTAAAGCGAGGTTTTTAAAATTTATAAAAAAATGACCTGGAAAAAGCCAAATTATACTTTACGGAAAACACTAACCTAAAGCACATTGGCTTTACCGTTCATCCAGGCCTATAGTAAGTGATTAAATATTACCGTGCAGGCAGGGATCTACCCCGTCCCTTCCTACGTAAAACACGAGGAAAATGGGGCGGAAAACGTGAGATCTGCTTGCAGGTATATAAATATAAAGAAATAGGAAGAACAAGTCCTGTTCTAGTCTGCATGGCGCTCAAACACTTCCGTTAGTTTTTGGAGAGTTTTTTCTTTTTTTGGCCGCGAAAAAATTTGGGCGAAAGCAAAAAACAAAAGGAGGGGTGGGGGAGGGGGAGAAGGAGAAATCTCACTAAAACCCAACGAAAAGACTTGCTATGCACACTAGTAATGTTCAATACTTGTTCAATTTTTTTATGAACATTTTTTTTTCGGTATAAGCTTCTGGCAACAACATATACGGCATTTCAAATAATAACGCTCAATCACAATTATCTACACATGTATTATTCCCCATTTTACCACAATTTGTTATAAATACCGTCAAAACTCAAAGTGAAATTTTGTTAAACAGCTTCACAATTGTGAATCCTAACACAAATAGTCCATGAGTTACAAAGACTGAATTAGTTCAGTCATGTTAGGTTTGGCACATGATAACGAGGTTATTGTTTTTGAATATAAGTTTTCATACAACAAGTTAAACTTAACCAAAGACTTAAATAAAATCCAATGCTTTTCAGTTCCATTCAACTTTCATTTTGAAAAAAAAACAGACCTAATGTCATCAATTTTTTTCCTACTGGTTAAAGCACTGGCTCAAATGCATTTAACGCACAATTTTGCCATTTCTTTTTGCAACAATGTGAAGATGTTTATTGTGAAATCTTTCAACCCTGTCAGCCCTGGTCTGTTTTTCAACATATAACTTCTCCTTACAAAACTCATACAAAGTAAGACTCTTGGTTATGAGAAAATGGGAATTGATCAAACAAAGCTCAACTGTTGAAGATGAAAAGCAAAATTCTCCTAAACTGGTAATTTGAAATGTATGGGTTCTAGTTGGGAGAATTTAGCAACACGCCATTTCATGATGAAAAGTAAAGTTCTCCTAAATTGGTAAGATGCCAATGTATGGATTCTAGTTGGAAGAATTTAGCAACGTATCATTTGAAGTACTAAGTTAACATATTTAGGTCTGAAAGGGTTAAAGTTTTTATGCACTCCCCTATTTCAACCACCAGATGAAAATCATCTAAAACGGTTTTTCTAATTCATATTATATCTATAACGATAACAAAGATCAAAAACACTTTTCCCAGTAAATATCACTACTTTTCCACACCAATAAAAATAATTTAGCTTGTAAAATTCATTTGAAACAAACACTGTTGTCATTTTTAAACAAATTCGAGACTTAAAACTCTTGTTATAATTAGTGAAGATGAATGCTCGTTTTTGGCTGCATGGTTTAATTTTAATTTTTTCAATCCGAGCAAGTTTATCAAAAACCTTTTTTTCCTTTCGCAGCTTGAACAAAATTAAGACATTTGGTGATGCAAAAAAATGAAAACTGACCAATTTAAGCAAACAACTGAAGACAAATGTTCAGCAAACTTCTCCTAAGCTTTTTAAAAGAAAAGTGTTTGGAATGGAATAATTTAATGACTAGAACTTCTTAAAAAAACACTGCTAAAGGCTGCCACACAGACAATTTTTCATTTGAAGCCAGAAGGGCCATGATATTTTGTCTGCAACAAAAATCGAAATGGAACAGAACAGAGTTATACCAGAAAAAAAATCCAGGCCCTCCAAACAAAAAATTGTCTAAAGTGTGTGGCGGCCTTAACAGAAGTTTCTAATCTGAATTAAATTTGTTTAAGATGAGATTAAGATTTACTCAATGATCAATGCCGTTGACACCATTACTTGCCAACTGAACTCCATTCACTGAACATTTTTCCATTTCTCTGTACTTTCGTTTTAAGTCGAACTCCACGCTCATTTCCCTACCATTGTGAAAAGCTGAGCAGCTTAAGGTGGAATGTTTGTGCTCCAGCATCATGTGATTTTGTGGCTTCAATCCGACACAAGCCCTGTAGAAATAAACAATAAGCGTTGTTTTTAATTCCTGAACAAAGGAAGGGCAATGTTTTTGGAAAACAGGCTATAGGTGAGGGGGATGTTGGGGTACACTAAAAACCACAAAGCCACACAAAAATTCACCCAAAACCAACAAAACTCAATCAATTTTGATGAAATCTAAAATACGAATAATAATCACCAATCCCGAAAGTTTGCACTTTCCAGTTGTTAAATTTGAAAAATCAATAGTCTTTTCTTCCTAAACCCAAAAACTGATTCCTAAATAATGGAAAACCACAAACCGCAAAGAACAGCAAAACCGCAGTTTTGTTTTAGGAGAACCAAAAAGTATGAATAATACTGCCCAGAGCAAGTTAATATAACTATTTTACAGACACTTAAAGCCTACAAAGATGTTACAACTAAAAGAGTCTAGAGCACAACTTCCAATATTTGCTCTGTAGTGATTGATCATTTAAAAAAATGGCGACTGCAAATTTTTACCGCAATGCATTGTAAGCCTCACACCACTAAAAGAAGCTCGGGGAAGGTAACAGTTGGTAAAAATCTTCTTGTACGAACAACACTGCGTATGTCAAATTAAAGGTTTACAGATTCTCTATATATGTTTTTATGGGCAAATTTAGACATTTACTGCTAGGAATTGTGGCTAAATGTACAGATTGCCGCCATCTATTATGTAATCAAGGATTAGGAGTAGGTTTGGAAAGGTTTATAGTAAGTTGCACACACAATGCAAATCTTAAAATAAATAAATTTATCCTGAGGGAAGGACTCTAGTTGGCAACACTGGGCGGGTCATTGTCATATCTATTAAGGGTCAAAATAATATTAATTACTAATATTATACCTTTAAGGGTATTTTTTCAAGTTAATAATATATTTACCTAGTAAAAGCAGACGATGTTTGAAGACTTTGACATCTTTGAAACTTTTAAAATTCTTATTTCTATACTGGCTATATTTGCATACTAGTATGTGCTGCTGTTTAAGAGGGTGTGGTTTTCATACATCCAGTTATAACTGGGGAATATATTGTGGAATTTTTTTTTTTAGAATGGGTTATAAAATCCTGTTTTTCTGCAAACTGTTAAGTACAGGGTGCAACAGAAATGGGTTGAAATGTTACTGACAAATAAGCCACTAGTTTAGAATAGGGTATCAAAATCAAGGTCAAGCGGCACAAACCAACCCAAATTTCAGGTGAGTACCCTCCCATTCTATCCCCCCAGGGCCATCTGCATTTCTATACTGTCCAATACTCCCTAACAACACACTAGTATACTTTTCTCTTACCTGAAAATATTTTCAATACAGCTTCTTTGTTTGAACAAAGCATTAACGACAGGAGTACCAGGGGGAACCAATGGTGCCTTCAACAAGAAACTTAGAAGTGACAAAACTGGATGAAAGGACTGGAACTCTGCCTCATCGTCAACCTTAAAGGTTATTCTCTCACATATTTCACACAAAATCACCAAGTCCAGGATAATTGGAGCAGCCAGGAGTGAATCCTGAAGTCAATTAATGAAAGGAAATATTTATCAGAAAAGACAAATACTAATTCCATACTAGTCTTATTTAATTACTGTCTTACAACTTCCATTACAACTAGATGAACGCAACATTTCAGTTGCAGTTACTAGTCTTCATCAAGCAAGTAAAAGAGGCCATGGCCAAATGCCATTTTCCATGAGTCACCCAAAAGTATATAGAGAAATCAAAGAACCCACTCCATCAAAAACCAGCTACTCACACTTTAACTCAATTTTAAACGCCAGTTACAGCTTCTGAGCACTGGAAGATAGCATAGAAAAATTTCGCTCTCCCACCCCCATCCCTTTTTTTCTTTTTTCCCTTTTCTTTGGTAGTTATATTGTTGTGTTTGCTTGTTCTGTAATTTAGCACTTAATTAGTTTTCTGATTTGCCTCGATTAGCCCTGCTATTTGCAGATCAGTGCATTAATGTTTATACAATTTGTATTACTATTATAGAAATAAAGTTCAAAGTTCTGGTTGGTTGGTTGACTGGTTGACTGGTTTATTATTAAATCACATCACAGTAAAATACTGAATTGCATAATTATTTACAAGCTACAATTATACAAATATAAATATAAATGTTTAAAGTTCTATTTAAAAAGTTCTATTTAAAAGGTTCTCATTCATTTCAAACTTGAGTTGGTGACAGCTGCACAC
>JAOBAT010085563.1:0-18558 GCA_026413305.1 Hydrozoanthus tunicans
AAGAAAGAAAGAAAGAAAGAAAGAAAGAAAGAAAGAAAGAAAGAAAGAAAGAAAGAAAGAAAGAAAGAAAAGAAAGAGAGAAAGAAACATGCTTATCTCCTTGTAAAGATTACGCCTTTGCTAGATTACGCTTAGAACTTGGAGCTTGAACATATTTTCAAGTTCAAAAGGCGTATGAACTCTTACAAAAAAGAGATAAGTTCGCTGCTAATGCGGAAAGAAATCAGCTTCTGAAATTTAATAAACACCATAAGCTTACTTACGTTGAGGTTTTCTGTTTCCGCAGTAGCGAAGCGGGCATGTTGGCGCTTTGGGCAATTGGTAGACATTAAAAGAACCACAGTTAGTTACGTTAACAGATGTGTTCCACATGCATGGATTGCCATCCCAATGGAAGCAAACTTGCCGCGTAACACTTTGGTAGGTGTTCTTAGGAAGAGCTCCGTTTAGCCAACCTGGGGCCTGGGTTCCACAGCTTTCAGAGAAAGGAGATGAGCTCGGCATGTTTTTACCCGCTGATCCGGAGAATCGGTACCATTCTGATGCAAAATGGTGGTCGCAACGTGTAGCAGATTTTTCAAGGAAGCTCATAGCCCGATCTTTTCTTGTTAGTGCAATGTAGTTGAGACATTGGGCAGGTACTAAATGTAAATGTAGCACAGTCAAATTTCCAATACATTCTTTTGAATAATCTTTCTATCTATCCGTCTGTCTATCTACCCGTCATCTATCCATCCATCTATTTGTTCATCGATCTAACTACCAATCATCAATCCATCCATCCATCCACCAATCCATCCGCCATCCATCCATCTATTTGTTCATCCTTCTATCTACCCGTCATCCATCCATCCATACATCCATCCGTCTTTTTACTCATCGATCTAATTCATCCATTCATCGATCCATCCACACTGGGACCAGTAAGAACTTGTCATGCTCTATTTCGGAAGAGATAGCAGAAGATACATCAGTTTAAGTGAACAAGTTTTCAATAATCTTTAATCAGCAAAAGGGAGAAACTTAAGTGGACGGGTACACTTAAAAAGCTAAAAGAGTTTGCTAAAGAAACTATGAAAGTCGAAGACGTTTGGTCCCGCGTGGCGAACAACAGTGGTTTCCACGTTCTCCAGAGCAACGAGGTTACGCTCATTTTTTATTCAGAAACTAAAACCTTAGTTTGCCAAGGTCCAAAACAGCAGCACTACCTAAAGATTCTCACAGAGCTCTACGTTTCATCTAACAGTTGTGACAACCTCGAACAACCGCTGCCAATTGCACAAGACCACTCTATTCAAATTGTCGATGAAGACAACTTGGAGAAAGTTCAATCATATTTCAAGAATGGGAAAGTCGACACCATAATAACATTGGTACAACTCGCGAGACATCAAATCTCCAAGAATTAAGTGCTAGAGTGAAGAGGCTTGAGCAAAATATCTTTGGAAGCGACCAACATGATGAGCTTTATTGTCATTTTCAAAACCGCATTAAGTCTCTCGAAGAAGAAAAACAAATTCTTACCTAAGAACGGGAGCCTAACTAAGCCTTTAACGGCTTTGAGATTATTGCAGGCTGAAGCTAATAAACTAAACGCGAGCCAATCGGTAGTTCTCCTGAAAACCATGGACGCGTACTGTTGAATCAAATAAACAGAAGCAGAAAAAGAAACAGAAGCTCAGACAAAAGAAGAATATGAAACCTGCACAACAGAAGCCAGTCGGACACATACTACTGATAGCCCACAAATCTGAAAAAAATCTGTAATTGTCCTCGGGGATTCCATTACAAAGCACATCAAAGCAAGTAAGCTATCTAGAGAAGCAAAAGTCATCTCTAAGTCCTTCTCCGGCAGTACAATCGAAGATATGTGTGACTTGTGTTTTCAGCCATGGTTTTCATGAAATTTCCCAGCGAGTGAACGCCAAGCGGTTGTTTCTTGTACCAAACATTTCCTCCTTGTTTCTTGCTAATTGCCAGATAAAACGGGTCGTCCGGTTTCTTCATATGTACAGCTTGCTAAGTACGCTTTGTAGTGCTTTGCTGGGCATCTTTCTGTTTCAGTGGCGTATACGCGAGGTTCAAAATTTATTTCATAGCCAAACTCTTTCGCACCGCTTCCGGTCTTGGAGCTGCGTTCAGTCAGCCAGACGACATACTCTCGTTTTTCTCCTTCAACTTTTCGTCGTAACTCAAGGTCTCCAAAGCGGAGTTTCCTGTGTTCATCTCTTGTACGCCATCCAAAATGCACGGACTTATTGAACAAAACGGTGCGAATAAGCGTTTCAGCAGATTGTTCTCCGAGTTGTTTCTCTTCCTAAAGTTTATCAGTTTCATGTTCGCTAAGGGCAGGTGCTTTGTTTCGCCGACGTCCCTTTCCGGCTAGGCGGAAATGGCGTCTCTCGGTTTCCAGGGCTTCTCTTGACTTGCTGAAACTAATGTCTTTGAGAATGCTGTACTTCTTCGAAAGAAATGGCGGTCGAAACTTCGGTGAAAGGAGGTTAAGTGTGCCAGTTCAAAGTCTTCCCCGTTCAACTTTCGCACTTTGGCAAAAAAATGGGACAACAGTCCGTCCAACTCAACAGGAGGAATATCTTCTAATAGACGTTTTTCACCGACGGAGGTACACCAGATTTTCCAGACATTGAAGTCAGTTTTGGTTTTTTTTTTTCGTATTTTTGTTCCTATTTTCTTCAATGAAACTTTTGACACCTTTGTCGTTCAGTTCCGTCTTCTTTCCTTCTTCGCTGTCACTGTTTTTGTTAGTCTTAAAATGTTGGAGATTAATAGTAAAATTTGGTAGCTCATCCTCTGAAAAATCTGACATAATTTTACTCGCCATGTTTGTTGACAAAGATAACAATTGCAATAAAAACTTGTAAAACCAGTTTTCTTGAGTACGAATATTGCTAAAATGTACAGTACGGTAGGATATTTGTACTCGACCCAGACCCTATCATGGTGTTGTTTGTACGCTTATTCGCGCATTTCAAACCAGAATATTCATATTCATTCCGGAATATCTGCCAAATATTCATACTCCAGAGGCAAATATTCTCAAATATTCATATTCCTGGTCTGGCTGGCCTAATATTAATATTCCGAGGTCAAAATAGTCAAGTATTCGTATTCCTAATATTAATATTCCGAGGTCAAAATAGTCAAGTATTCATATTCCAAGGCAAAAAATATGCAAATATTCATGTTCCGAGGCAAAAAATATGCGAATATTCATATTCCAATATTCCGTTTCACCTCCCGAATGAAAATGAAACTGCGTCAGGAAGAATGCAGCACTCTCTAGTAGCAATCCGACTACTCAAAGAAGACACCAATATTAGCTATCAGAAATCAGCAAACGACAAAACTTGAATGTTAACGAAAAAATGTTAAATGTTAAAAAACGGACAGAAGTAATACGACGAAATGTTACCCCAGGAGCTAGGAGGGAATGAGCCAGCGACAACATCAAGGTGAAAACAAAAATAAAGCAATCAAAACCTTTTAAAGAATGGAATCAAGGTAACTGCATGGTAATTATTCAACGGTTCATTAACGTCTTTTTCTTCTTTTTTTGGACGACATACAAAGTCCGAGAAAGACGTTAATCAACCCTTGTGATTAATCTATGAAAAAAATGTATCGAACAGACTCAAAGACGTTCAAAACAGTGCTTCGGAGTACCACATGAATTTGGGCAGGGAAAATCGGGCCTTCATATTGGCGTAGTTCACTATGACGTCATTGTTTACATAATTTTGCCTTATCAGCATAAATCAAACAAAATGAATCCAAAATTTGATAGAGTGTCGCAAACTGAATAATTGTTAAAGGTGTCAGCTTGGTACACAGAATACTTGAGAGAAACAAGTGGCTTCCAAAGTTGTTAAACTACCAAGACTATATGGTAGGGTGGTAAGAGTTGCCTCAACTCAATACAATTGCTAGAAATTTTGGAATTTTAAAAGGCTCATTTCTCTGAAAGTATCCGATGTATCAAGCTAAAACTTTGACTGATTACCCAGTGTGCTACAGTCTATCGATTTTTTTACTTGCTTGGTTTGAGTGTGGAGGTTGGAGTCATGATTTTATAATGTAAACAATGAACTCCGCCTAATCAAATACAACACTACGGCCTGAACGTCCCTCCCTCGTGCACTTGCACCTAGAAGCTAAGCGTGTAGTCTTATCAGGTTACCTGCATTGGTGCATTGAACTCCAGTTGTACAAGGAGCGTTCTCTGTCTGTCCAACACTGTTGCTGTCGTGAGCACACGCTCCTCCTCCTATGCACACTTTTGTACGTGTCCTAACACCCGTGCCGCAGGTGACACTACAAACCGACCATTGCGACCAATCGTGCACTGTAATCAAAGAAAGGTGTAAAAATTGATAGAGGATATTACACGAAGACGCGAATATATGAAGTTTATTTCCTAAATTGGAAAAAGAGATTTCATGAGCGAGCGTAGCATATTAATTTGTACATATATAAAAATAAACGTGCAATGAACTAGTTAGACATTGGATGACAGCGTACGAGTGAGTTTGGTAATGATGACGTCATTGTGATGTCACCAAATACCATGCCCGATGATATGTAAACTTTTGTTTATATCAAACTATTAAGTAATTACAGCAACCAACCAAGATCAAAAACTCGGTATTATCAATTTATAAATGAATCCAAGATTTCCTGTTATGTCATCAAAGTAATCATTACTGGTCTAAAAGCTGCGGCAAATTGATTACGTCATAATTTTACAATGTTCTACGTAGCTGCAAGCTTTACAACAAAACTCTAGTTAGAAAAAGTAATATGGATTATTTACCGATGCAGTAGTCCCAAGACTGAATCGAATACGACTGGTAAAGTGAACACCATAAGTTGTTTACGGTTGTCCACCGCAGAATATACTGATCTTTAGTGCAAGCACTGTAACTGCGACCTTTGTAGGAAAACGGAAAATGGCAGCATTTCCCACCGTTTGTGACATTGCAATCTGTCAAAAAACACAAGAAAAAAAATCTTGATTGAATGCTTCCATACTTGATAGCGCTTTTTGTACGAGTGATATCAACAGTAGTACATTTTTTGCTATGTTTATCTGCCTGTCAGTCTACCGTTTGTCTTTTGTCTGTTCGTAGTAAAACATAACCATAGAGCTAGAAAAAAGAAACAAATCATTTTAAGTTTTTTGGATTGGGAAAATATAAAAGAGTGGCCAGCAAATTTGATTCTATGGAAGCAAGTTTCTTGTATATGTACTCGTAACCTTTCTTGTATCATGGCAAACAAATTAACTAGCTCAAGAAAATGGACAGGGAAACTATTTCTGTTCAAAACGTGTGCCACGGAACTTTTGTTAACATTACTATCAATTTGTTAAACAAAATATTTCTTAAGAAACAATAAATCAATCTCAGTTTTTTTCATCGTAAGTGTTAAGGATTTATTTGGACTTATGAGCTGCTAAATCGGTAGAGTTGTACATACGTGGTTACGATATTGAGACAGTCAGTAAAATGGCACAAGTCCCAGTGGTTCAAATGGAACTAAAACCTGTATAGAACAGTAAAAATGGTTTATAAGGCTGTTTGTTAGCTAGGCCGTGCCGACCAAGCCAAACAAGGCCCAAAAAGTACACAGGTTCAAACTATTTTAGGGTCTAGGACAGGCTTTAGTTCCTTCGAACCATTATGTTGTAGTGCCATTTTACTTTCTGTCTCCATATCATAAGCACGTACGTACAAGCAACACTTCTGATTTTTCAGCACCAGCGAGATGCCACAAGCACAACGTTAAAATCTTGTGAGTTTTACTTTAGCAAAAATGTTAGTAGTTATCACTTGAAATAAGCCAAACAAATCGCTTTTAAACCTGGTTAAGACTGGGAACCAGTGAAAAAGTCTAAAGTACTCTGCTTGATCTTTTATATAAGTCACTCAGCATTTAACTGGAGATGATTGATAAGGAACTTGAATTGATGAGGTAACTGACTTTGACATATAAGATTATTCCGAGGAGACTTTCTTTACTTATGAGACCTTTATTGCCTCAGCTCCTTTAGTACAAGTACTTGTTTCCATACCAAACCAGCAAGTGGTCTATTTTGTTTATCTGTACTGCACGCTTGAAAGCTAACAACAACAACGGAATTATTTTAACATGAAATAACATATTTGATATATATTTAATTTACTTGTGATTTATAGAGCGGACGATGCAAGGCTAATAACCAAATAGGTCAAGCAGGCAATCCTGCATCCATGTAGATAACACCTGATTTTCAGAAATACAAGAAGAGAAAATGAAAATTGTACAGAAAATCTTTCACCTGGGTCACACCCATAAAATTCGACCCTTAGCGCCGGAGCATTATGCCAGCTCTTTGGGTGAATCCGCATGGTGGCACTATAAACCGGCTGTGACAAAGACACAGTCACCACAGTAGTTGAATCGCTGTTTCCAGTCATTTCCTGTTATTGAACAAAATCAAAACAGTCATTACAAGCAGGTTGCATGACTACGTTTTAGGCGATGAGATTCGTTAAAAGAGTCTTCAATTATTCAAAAACATAAGACTACGACAAACTAGATACTTTTTGAGATGTATCCTGATCTTCCTGTTTGTGCTACATGAAAATGTGACGTCATGAAGTTTGGGCCAATAAAAAGAAAACTCTAACTTTACTACGACGAACCGAAAACCTTGTTTTGTCCAAGTAAGAAAGACTAATGTGACGTCATAAGTTTTGAACCAATGAAAAAACAAATTGCTTACTCTTACCTCACCGTTAGGAATGGTTCATGTGACGTCATACATTTTAAAGCAACGAAAAGATGGATCTATAACTCTAACCTTTCTAAAAAAAACCTTAAAACGAGGTTCCAATATAAAGAATAAAGCCCGCCCCCTTTTCATGAAATTTGAATAAATCTTGAAATGTAATAGCGGCTCTTAATAAAAGAAACGACCCACCTTCAAAAAGTCGAGGTTATTTACACCAGAATCGTAAAACGTTTTCATTTTCTAATAGTAAATATATTCATTGGCATAATGCCGTTCTACTGGTAGGCATACGTCGTGAAAAGCTGCTGATAAGAATTAGATATACGAAATTAATCGCTAGAGCAATTCGAAATTCGTGCGTCTTTCGCAAGGCCAAATTGGACAAACAACGTCGATCAAAGCCCGCATTTTGTCGGTATTTTATTCGTTATTCATAATTGTAACAGTAATAAAATTGATATCCGACAATGTGCCGAATACCGTTGTGGCAAGGCTCAGAAGCAAGTTTGAGCTATTCAAAAACCTCGCCACAGTTGAAAGAGAGCACAGAACTTTAATATATGCTAACTCGACGGCTGACGTGTGAAATCCCTTGGCTCAGCCCTTTTATACTGGAACCTCGTGTTTAAACTTTGTTTTTTCTGAGTAGATATTACATCGTATTTGTCAATCATTTCGAATCGACGGAAAAATAGATTGCTAGCTTTAATCTTTGTAGTCAATCGCTTGTTTCAGAGGCAACTCGTTTGTTAAACAATATTTAAATCATTTACCGAGCTGTACTACCCAAAACAAATTTGGGTCAAAGTTTAAGTTGTACCTGCATCCCTTTCACAAGAAAAACGATTAAAAGTGACTGGTTAAAATGCAAAGTTCTCCCCACAGGGTGGTACAGCAGCGTTGCACCGCTCTGCTCTTACTCCTGCACCGCTTTGCTCTTTTTTCCACAAAAATAAAACAGACAGAAACTTTCTCTGGAAACAAATTGAACAGGGTTTTCCTTTGAACGAACAACGCCATAAGCAATTTGAAAATTGTCTCCTGCAGTCAAATTCTACAATGACTCCAGTATTAGCGGGAATAAATTCTTTAACAAGGGAAGAGCAGCCAAAGCAAAATGTTGAAGACGTTTTGATGGCTGACCCTCCGCTCTGGTACCTCTGCTCTGGGAAGAACTCTGATATGGTACCTTCATATTCGGGGGTGGAAGCGGAATCTTCAATCAATCTTGAATCATGAACCACGGCTAAAAAATGTGAAGGAATCATGAATCACGTCATCTCGCAGGCTGTGAATTATGAACCATGAAGAAATTCTATAAATGAATTATGAATCATGGAGAAATTTTATAAATGAATCATGAATCATTGGTCGAAAAATATCCGGGAATCACGAACCATCATACTGAAAACATTCCGCTTCCACCCCCTACTCATTAACATAGAGAGAAAATCCTTTTATCGTTACCTGTCCCCCGTTGTATTGTAGAAACTGGTCGCTTGTTTCGCCACTCTTACCGTAGCTAAGGGAATATGAGGTAACCCATTGTGGGTGTGCCGCCCTGCCCTGTGTAGCAACTGCTGTGATCTTTCTTATACTCCAAAAACGCACCTTTTTGATAATAAGATCAATGTTACTTTCTTTTCTTATACAATGATACCGCAGAGATGCCAAATGCGGGAGGCTTACGCATTTTCGCTCGATCACCCGCTCTCCCGTATTTCATAGAAATCTCGAGTGTTGTTAAAATAAATTTGGATAAGCAAAAAGTATACAACAAAAAAACAACAACAACAACGTGCTGTTCGTTTGTTCTTGACTCATGAAGGACAATGCAACATAATTTAACAAAAGCAGTGTTCTAGTTTTAAACTATCTTCTACTACTTTAATTACACGCAAATTCACACTTTTTTTTAGAATCTGCTGCCGATCCAAAAGCTTTGGACGAATTTGAGCCAAAATTAGGCTGGTGATGTTTCTCAAGGAAGGTAGATCATTGGCTAAAGTTTAGCTCAAACATCAAACTCTGCAAAGGTTATGGATTGGACGGAAGTTTTTTTGGAAATGCAAATTTTTCTGTGAACAAAGTGAGGTCATCAGTTGAAAACATTCAACATTTTTTAAATATCTCGAGAACCATAAAAGTTTTTTAACGTTTTTTTGACCCTATTACTAAATTTTTCTCATTAAAGTATATAAAATTTTTTTACTTCACAGACACTTTAATTATCGTATGGTCATAACGATGATAAAGATAATAATAACAATAGTCTAAATTCATCAACTGCACTGTTAAGTAGCCAAGCAAAAAAAGAGTTTTAAAAATCAAAAGTTAAGACACTGAATTTATAGCTAGTTGCATGAGGGGGGAGCTACAAAATGTTTATGGTTTACAGATGACTGAGGGGCAATCAAAAACGAAAAAAAATTGTAAAAAAAACTTCCGGGCCCCCACCGCGACATCAATTATTAGCTCTCCCTAATTTTTCCATATATTGAACCAGAAACTTATAACATAACATCGTAAATAAACAAACCTGAAGCCAAGAGTCGAGGTTAAACTCAGGTCTCCATGCAAGGTGCAGGTTAAGCCTGGCGTTAGCAGCGGCGTTTAAAGGAGTTTTTTGAGAAGAAGCGGTAATATCAGAATCAGTAATTCTCCCATCTTCCATTCCAAGTGCGGGGCAGTTAGATGATGTAGTATGGTGAGCTGAAAAAAAGCAAACACGTTGGACTCTAACCAACCGCTGGCCGAGGGATCGAGGACGTCGGCTTGGCAACTTCGTGCCTAGTATTTTGAAAATTACAATCAAAAGTTCATTCGTTTTCGCTACTCCTATATGTTCACTATTTAAACGCATCGATTGTATAAATCGGTATTGAACAATCGTGGCTATAATCCCTTGCTTGCCATTGATAATTCGTGTCCAAATTAGCCAACCACAAATGGAGCGTTTAGAAACTGAATGAAACAGCAGTTCTAAAGACATGTTTTTTAACTGTTTTCAAACACATGTGTAAAATGTTTCTTAATATGCATATCTATAAACCAACAAAGCAACAGCGTCGATACACGAAACTGTAACTGCAGACAACGCGACCAATGCCCACTCCAGGGTAATTGTCTACAAACGAGCGTAGTTTACAAAGCAGAAGTTACCACAACGGACAACAACGCTACTAAAACATACATAGGAATAACGGCCAACGATTTTAAGACAAGATACCACAACCACCGGAAATCGCTAAACAACATCAAATACAAGAATGAAGCAGAACTTTCTAAATACATTTGGCAACTTAAGAACAACAATCGTGGTTTTAAAATCAAATGGAATGTTATCAAACAGATATCCGAAAACTCGAAATCTAAAACGTGCAAACTATGCCTGGAAGAAAAACTCCTATTTTGAAAAGGGCGCTCATCAAATTCTCTTAACAAACGGTCTGATCTTTTCAACAAATGAATTTTATCGATTGCAGATTGGAAATCTTGCCTCGTGGTTTTCTTCGAGTGTGAAAGTGTTTGGGCTGATTGGAAACATTGCTTCTCGATTTTCCTCGAGCGTGGAAGTAAACTTTTCGAATGCACTTCATTTATCACTGATTACTTCTAGTTAAAGTACTTCTCAAGGGTCAACTTAAGATGTGAACGACCAAAGATTTAAAAAAGAATTCAATACAGTCGAGGATCGTTACGCGCCACTTATCTTGAAAAAAGTCCGTGCAATTTTCGAGTTCCTATGAATAGTACAATCAAACATAACAATCACAAACGTGATCATTTCCTGACAAATTCAAGGAAATCAAATCGAGTAGAGGAATGGAAAAAAAATCCACGACTGTAAGAAACCGAATGACATAGAAACTCAGGCGGGCGAAGAAAGCATAAAATCAAAAAATTGATCGAATATAGAATAGTGACAACCCTAAGGCTTGGAAGCTACTGGAAAACTGCCAAGAACACCATGCAAAATAAACAGAAAATCAACACTGTATTTAAAAAAACATACATTTGCAAATGCATTTAACTAAATTATTTTACTAGTATTGTATCCAGTCCATTCAGTTCCCTCAGATGGAGTGATTCAAAGAGGCAAGGAACGAAAGATCCCGGCAACAAATTCTCCACCCAACTTTCAAATTCCAACCAGTAACCGAACAGTACACGGTAAACCAGCTTCAAAGACTAAAAACCGGTAAGGCAGCTGGATAGATAGCATACCTAAATCATTTCCATATACGTGGATTTGCTATCATCACGCCCTTAAAAATGATTGAAAAGTAAAAAAACTGCAAAAATAACGCCCCTGTTCAAGAACAACTAAAACGCGTTGTGCCCACTGTGTCCAAACTGCTGGAGAGGGCCGTACATACTCATTTCTGTCAACATCTGTTTGAGCGCAAGATCCTTAACCCATATCAGTTTGGTTTTAGGAAAAGACACTCTATTGAGCTTGTTATAGCACTAAACGTTATTTTCCTCTGTTATTATTGCTTCACACGTTGCATATTTGTTTAAATATTTGGACCTATTAAGTGGCAGCTGAAAGCTTGTGAGACGGTAGCTCACCGATTCCAGACTCTCTTTAGGCGAGGTTTTTAGTCTCTTTAACGGCGAATACCCTTACTAAGAAGATGACAGAGAAAGTCAGTTGTCCTGAGAAACAAAGTAAAGACTCTAGAAACGCCAGAAGCTGATCAAGGTAACTGATGTAAGTCGCAAGAACATTGGAGGGTGGGAAACGAATTTGAATCTGAAGAGCTAGTTATTGGTTTGGAAGATCAGTAGAAGTTGAAAAAGGAGGCTCAGTTCTTAGTAAAAAACGCTTCAACACCATGAACCAGGGAGGAAGAAACTAGAAGTTTGCTAAGCTTTCTTCAAGACAACAGGTTTTTCGTGTGAGTCGGTATTATGTGCATTTGTCCATTTATAGTTCCCTCCCTAATACTTTGTCTCTTCATGATGGTTCGAGCGTGTAACCAGTTCAAGGGGTAAATGTTTTACATTTGTTTGAACGAAATGAATTAGCATGTAAATGTTATCTTCCTAACGAATGTACGCTGCTATACGCTGCAACATCAACCAATTTAGAACAATTAACTGCTGCAGTTTTTATCGATCTCACCAAAGCATTTGATTCAAATGATCATCAACTGCTACTTCGAAAACTGTATTCTGTTAGAATGAAAGGTGAAAAACTCGTATGGTTCAAAAACTATGTGGAAGATCGAGCTCAGTCTGTACATTTCCAAAGCACTTATTCTAACCTGAACACGAATACATCTGGTGTACCACATTGGGTTCATTTCTCGGACCATTGCTAGTTGTGTTACTTGTAAATCATCTGCTGGCGCCAAAGGTGACAAAACGGTCATTATAATTTATGCGAATAATACAGTCATTTTCTGCTTTTGAAAGGGTGTTGTCCTTACCACCTTTACCTTCAACAATCATCTGGATAAAATTGACGCTTGGCTGAGAGAGATAAGTCTATCCAAAACTGAAGCCACGCTGTTCGGCACGCACGCAAGACTATCAAAAGTTGAAAACTTTAATGTTACTCTCGGTAACTATCAGCAACAAAACGATTATTAGAATTCAGTCATCTCGGTATCGTTTTAAATGAGTGTCTATCCTGGAATGCCTTGGTGGAGTACAATGTTGATCGAGTAGGAAAAAGATCAGAGATGTTGGATATAATAGGGGAAAACCTAACCACCTATAAAATGCAGGTCTCATTTACAAGTCATTGTTCGACCACCCGCTGCCGAAGTACGCAGATGTGGTGTGAACTTGCTTTTACCAGGACAATATCTAAAGTATTGAAAACGAATAGTGTACAACTCTATCAGCAGTGGCACCGCACTGAACTGTGTAGGCTGGGAAACATTATAGGGAAGACGAAAAGATGAACAGAAAACATTGGGGCATTGTCTCAAAACGTAAACATTTTGTTAGCAGGAATATATTCTGATCAGTCTCCATTACTCATTACTCTATCCCTTTTTACATAAGGCATTATATTAGCATGGGGAAAGACATACAGTTCTAATTTTGCTTCTTTACATAAACTTTTAAAAACAAGCTTTTCTCCTTATAAGTTTTTCTCAATACCGAGAACATACAAATGCACTTTTTGTCACACTAAAGATGCTGAAAGTTCCCGATTTGCCAAAGCTGTGGAAATGACGAGACAGGCATGTACTGAAAATAGTGCAAAGCACTGTTGAGAACAAATACTCACAGTGGTTTAGAAACTGTTTCGTATTTAACAAGGATCTCGTGCCTAGAAAAACTAGCCAGACTGTTCACAATTTTCATGGCGATAACTTTTATTCACATGTTTGTAAGCATATAAGTTTTAGGGCACCAGTTGATAGCAATTTGTCTCACAACTGAATGGTTTACCCTCTTTTTAATAAAGGTTTACTTATTGGTACTAGTACTGGTTGACGTAACCGGGGACGGCGGGCCATTCGTGGGAGGCTGTGTCGAGATGAGGCCATGGCCTAGACACAATGCAACGTCAAGATTTCAGGCTCAATAATGGAATGTGGAATTAAGTTCAAAGTAAGAGTTAAGGTAGAAAAGGGAAGGTTGTCAATTGATCCATACTTGAGGTTTGGTTACTAATCAAGTAAATGGTTAACTAGCACTAGGATTTTCGAGTTTTACCACATCAGTCTACATTTCACAATAACACACTTTTAAGTGTTTTTTTTTGTTTGTTTAAAAACCAAACTAAAAGAGAAATTGCTCGATTTTTGTTGGGCAGTATTGTTTTTATGGCTCGTTCTTTGTACATATATTTTTTAAAATTTCGAGAGAATAGTCAATGGGCAGTCAATTGTCGAATAGGACTCGACTTGAGGTCCCCTTTGAGCTGCTATGTTTAACGTCTTAATTCGAGAAAACGCGCTCTGACCGATTGCAGATGTTTTACTTTAGTTATTTTAACACCCTGAGGCTCGAATTTTAACTGAACAAAGGTTTCGCAGTTTTTCTCGTTTAATCATTGTCGTAGCCTCGTCTTATCTTCTGTATAAGTAAGTTAGTTCCTTACATATTGGCTTACAATAAACGTGTATTGTAGTACCTTTGGCTTAGTTTTCATTAACCACAGAGTGAAACAAAGACTTTGAAAGAATGATTTGAAGCTCAAATTGCAGAAAAATGAAGAGCAATGGGCCTCGGCCAAATTTACTGGTTCTTATACTAAAAAAAGCGTGTATTCAATCGCTTTGTATATACTCACTATCTCATAATTTTATGGACTCCTTGCAAGTGTCGAAATTCTCACTAACGAAAAAGGCAAAACTGCAGACAGTGACGCAATGTGCGAACAACGTAGGAACAGAAAAAAGTCTGCCTCTGGCGATTTGCTGAGCATTGCGTTTAAAAAGTTACTCAAAAGGAACGTCAAGAACCTGGATTCGTTTCGCAACACTTCTGGAAATTTATGAAAACAAGCATAAAAAACTTTGTTATTGATTTTTAAGGTTTATGATTTATGTTGTGAACAACGCATGTTACTTTCTTCTTTTTCTATCATTTAAAATCTATTTTTGTCTGACAACCAATGTTTTAACTCTTCGTATGTAAAAGAGTAGTTTTAAACGGCGAACTGAGCAAGTCTTTCGTAGCATAATAGTTTTTCTGCTTGACCCACTCGACAAAACTGACATGCCGCATCTGTTTTATTATATATACATACATACTTTATTTGACCTCGAATTTTAGAGTAGCTTTACATGTAGCTAGTATCTTCGAATAAAAAAATTATAATATGAATTTATAAGATAATATTTTTTCTGTCTAAATTCCTTAAAATCTGATACTTTTTTAAAAACTATCTGGGAGGGAGTGCCAAAATTTTGCTGCAGAATATGAAAAAGAATGAATGCCGTATGCTGTTGTTAACGGTCGTGGGAGGGAAAGAGCGTGTGTTCCCCTCAATGAGTAGGTAGACATTCTAGGCTTGAATAAGTTCTGTAGATAACTTGGATAATTACTGAAATGAATACATTTAAAAATATATAAAACCATGTTTTGAATTCTCCTATTTGCTTAACTAGTTGTTTTATACATACTAAAGAGAAGGGAAAAACGACTAGTCTAGAGGGATACAGACACCGCATATAATAATCAACTAAGGAAATAAAGAAACTACAAGCATTATACAAACTCTTTTACGTTGCTGCACGGCTCGAATCTGATTGCCTTCCACCAAGCTTTAAACTGAGTGTTTTTCATGCCAGATAACTAAAACCTTTGAAACGGGTGAATATATTACTTCAAGTTTTATTTTTTGCTGTCTTATTGCAGCATATGGTTTGACACTTGAAAAGTATATCCGTAGGGTCGGTTTATTACGTGTTTTAGTTTATATACTTTAAAAAAAATTCTCTGAAGATATCATCACAAAGTTCAGTGGGCTATTAATGTAGATACCACAGATGAAGTTTCCGTTATCTGTTAGGAGAAGATTACTCACCTGTTTTTCCCAGAGCAAGAATAAATAAAAAGTACTTCTGAATCGTCAGCATTTCGAATTTAACAGTAAGTATTGTCGACTCACATCAGTTGCTGCGAGTTTAAAACACGCCTTCAACGACAGCATCCATAACTTTTGCTAATCGCTCATCGAATACGAAAGGCTAAATAAACACGTATCCAAAGCACAGACGTTAGGCCCCTAGCTGGAAACCTCAGAGATACATCAATCGGCAGGGATCTTTATGACTTGGTCTATAATCGAGCCCTCTCTAGTTGAAAACTACGAGAAAAAAACTTGCGTTAGAAAGAGAAAGCAAACATGCCTTCTTTGAATTTAGGATTTAAACAAATTTTTATGTTGTTTCTAACAAGTCACTGTTTACGAACAAATTTTTCTCGTCTTGTAAATACAATCAGTGTTGTTTATTGAGTCCGTAGCAGGTGTGGCAATGTTTTGAAGTGTCGTCAGTTTTGTTAAGGCGACACTCAATAATAAAATAAGTTGAAAATTGTTTCTTTCCGTCTTGCAAGCTGTAATCTTAATCACGAAAAGCACTTACAAAATAGATTGGATTTTCTATGGTAATCGTAAGCATTCAAATAAACAATTCTTTTGTCACGACTTTTTCTTCAGTTACAATACCAATTCGAAAAATTAGCAAGATAATAATTAGAATTTTCTTGTAGATCGTGACAGAAGACGTACTGTTTTCACTAAAGCTTGTTTAGTTTAAAACGGTTAATACAAATTCAAATTGACAAAGAGCATTCATGCAGGTTTGGTTATTTATTAACGCTATTGAATTCAAGCATTACTAAAAAACAATATTTATTATTTAAACTCGAAGTATCAGGATCGCAGCTATACTCTCTATACTATACGCCGTTGACACGAGCGATTTAGCCTTGCAAGGTTTAACATTTCAAATCTAGAAAATCATTAATTTTGAAAATTATTTTATTTGTTTATGTGTCTTAGCTAATTTGTTAATTGCCTTTACTTACGCTTTCTTTATCTGCTACAAAAATAGTTAGTGGCTGAACAGAAGGACGTAGGGTATTATATCAAATTAAAACTTATTACGCGTGCTTTTGGTCGGCCCCTCCAGATAGAAAGCTCTAATAAATTTCAAAGGAAGAAGTGTTGTATATTGTTTATTGCTTTTATTTTTAAACTAGAAAGCCAAATTTATTTTGAAAGAAAAGAAAGCTGGCTTTGAGGTCACATGCTAGCAAACAAATTGAAACATTGAAGTTTTAGCTTTTAACACGATGGCCCTGCTAAACAGTTAAAAAATCGAAGAAAAAGAAAATCTTCGTTTTGAAATTCTCCAGGTCAAAGGAGAGTGAGAGGAAATGAAGCTTTGTTAAATCAATTTTCTTGGTTATTTTTTCGAAATACCTAAAATAGAACTTTTGGAATATCTTCCTGATTTATTTATAGTGAAGTCAAGTTCGTTTTCATGTTTTCAATTTCAAAACTCAAAATAGCGTCAGCACAAACAAGTATTTTTTTTATCCGAGAAGCTTTTAAAAGGAGATTTTGTGCAGTATATAACAAAGAACTGTAGCGAGGTGCTCGTCATGAAAGAATTCTGCCATGCATAAAAAGGAATATTTTTTTCTTCAAGAAATTTTAGAGCCTTCCTTTGTCGCTAAGTGTGTTGTTGGTTACAATGAGTTGTTTCTGTTTACAATGAACACGATTTTTATCTGTAAACGAAAAAGAATAGCCAATACAACGCAGAGTTTAAGTTTTTCTCATACAATATACTCTGCGTTGTATTGGCTATTCTTTTTCGTTTACATTTATCTTCGTGAGCCCAATTCGATCACTTCAGTGATCCAACGCATACCAGCGGAATTGTTGTACCGTTGCTATTCATTTTTTGAAAACGATTTTTATCGTTCACGACACAACAAGTAGATTTATTTTATAAATTATGTTTCCCTCGTCTTGTAAGACAAGACAAAACATTTTAAATTTCATGATGTTTTCAGTTTTATTTCTTAACATGCAGTTTGCCCAAAAATACTTGTCTAGACGTGCGTGAAAAATTTATTGCATTATAAATCAAATATTACAATTTGAAAAAGGAAACAAAAAACTGGTGTAATAAAGTCAAAAGAGAAAAAGGCAAGCCAGTATGCCAAAAGCTAGATTAACGTTTAGTATTTTGTGATTTCATTTCTTTTGATATCATGGTTGCATCAAAGTATAGTCGGACATATTTGTCTTTCGATATTTCAAAGAGTACACTGATTAACTTTCATTCAAACATTCTTTTTTGGTATACCTCTCATTCTACCTGATATATATCTCATTTCATTATTCTTTGCAGAAAAAAATTCGATCAGTTACGTTGTCTAATATAGTTTTTCAAGATTAAACTTCTTGATGTCAAATTGTTTTTCGAGGATGGCCTTGAGTTGTATACAGTCATAAAAAGATTGTCTTCGTGAACAAATCAAAGATTTTGAAAATGAAGTATTAGTAAAAAATATCATGTATTACATAAGATACGAACTTAGAATAAAGAATAACAACTGGCAGTATATAAATTTGCGTCAAGAAAAAGAGAATTTGCACGAACATTCCTGCCTTGAGGTAAAAAATATGAAGCAGAGAACCTTTTTCATAACAATAAGATTTTGACATGCTGTTACTTTGATACTAAAGGCAAGTGTAGAGTCATTAGACCAACCGTTCTACTTAATCCAGTAGCTACAATGTCAATCAATGTTTCTTTTTTAAGTTTATGAGGTCACGCAATTTTCTCTTAGCTTGTTGATATTGCATGTTGATCTCTGTTTTTGATAATATTCTAAGAATGTCCCGGCAGTTTCATCAGAAACTATAATCCTAGAAAGAATTCTTTTTTCTTTTTGCAAAGTTTTAAACTTCAAAGGTTCATGATTGTAGCATTTACACAGCGTCTTTGTTCCCCTTGACCAGCGGCCGGAAATCGCTAAATCGCACGCTCGCTTTGGTACAAGGTTGGCATTTTTCTCAGAGAAATAGACACTGAAAATGCCTAAAAACGGAAAAATGTGAAAAAAAAATTGGGTTAGTATTGATACTCCAACCCTTCCTACATTCTTCTTTACTTGTTAAATCTTGATATGAACACAGTAAAATTTCAGCGCTGTGTTCAATGTTAGAATGTAACGGAAGATTCGTAGAAGAAAAACACACAATAATTTGCCCGCTAACGTTGGATCCGCAGGAAAGATCAAGTCGATTTAAAATGTTTAAAACAAAC
>JAOBAT010085574.1:0-18557 GCA_026413305.1 Hydrozoanthus tunicans
TACTATGGGTTTCCATAGCTTTTCCACATTTTATATGACTATGGAAACAATTTTTTTTTGCCTATGGAATGTCTATGAAATTCTACCAAAAACATAGAAAAACCATAGTGCCTAAACAATAGAATGGTCTATATGGTATTACTATGGAATTGAGTTACCCACAGCAAAACCATAGTGGGACCATAGTGTTTCCATAGAGGCATCCATATCAATCCCATACTTTGACCATATATGGCCCATAGATATCTAAATGGTAAGGGTATGCAGCGTGCTGTTTGCAAAGCACTAAATACTTAATTGGTTCCAGACAATAAATGAATATTGATTGGTTAAAAGAGCACAACTATAGCTTCTTGCACAAAACAATAAGTATCGACTTCTGCTGACTGAGCTTTAATGCATGACCAGTTAGAGTCCCTTACAGAGGGAGTCAATGAGTCGCCTGCTTTTAAACAATACAGAAACCCCAGAGATAAGAAAAAAATGTTTAGTTTTGATTATTATTATCAGTGTCAAAAACTAAGCATGGGCCTTGCTTTTTGTAAGCTAGGTCCAGGTCAGTGACAAATTATTTTTTGGAATAATTTTTTTTTTCAAAGAGTTAAGAAATTGTAAGAGATATGTCACTGAATATGATTTGGATTGTCTATGATTATGATGTAACAAAGTAAAAAATGTCAAACAATACAGTATTTTAAAGCATGTTTGGTGGTCATGGAGTCCAGAAGTCTCCAAAAACTTTTTAAAAAAAGGTAAATTAAGTCACACAAGGCATTCTGAAACTGAAAAAAAATTCTGCAATGGGCTTCATTCCTTTAAATATTATACTTGCTCTTCTTTCAACCAATAATTGACTTGCTCCTGGGATGCACAAAATTTATATCTGGTTATTAATCAATTACTATATCAGTTAATTATAGTGCACCACTGAAGTTGTAACACTGAAGTTGTAACCTGATCTAGATCTATATACTCTGTTAAAGTCATAAAAGTAAGTCAACTCAAATCAAAAGGTGACACAAATATATAATACATGCTGAATAAAGAAAACAAAACTAACAGCATCCTTACTTCTAAGGTGTTTTTAGGTTTGCAAACTTCCATCATTCCATCATTTATGTTCTTCACAAAACCAAAATCTGCCTCTTTCCAAAACAGCTGGGTTTTTTCTTCAATCCTTAAAACGAATGTAAAAACTTCATCATTACAGTTGTATTGTACTCAACAGAGCTCTGATACCATTGACAGTTCAGTGGTGAAACAAACTCTCGTTCATTCTAGACTATAGTTGCACTTCTAGAATCATACGCCATTTGCTCATGAGCAAAATTATTGCAGCTTGCTCACATTTTGCTGGCAATTTGATCGCGGGCAACAAGCAAACTGCTTCTTAAAACTTTTTTAACAGAATCAATCTCCAATCTCCATTCTTCAGTCGTACAAGCAAGTTTGTCGAAGTCAAACATGTGCATGGCTGTTCAGACCACAAATGCCTGAACTTTTTACCAACAATCTCAGGAATGAACGAGTGCTATAACATATTTCAAACTGCTTCAACCAACTAAAACTGGTAACTTAACTCATCTGTTTTGAATTCACAAAAAAAAAATTAACAATTTAAAAGTAACATAACAAATTTTAAAGAGTTCAACTTACGAAGCAAAGTGCCGCCAACCCTTCTCATCATTGCAAACTGGTTGTCTGTACCATTTCTCTTTTGTGTTGCAACCTGGCTCATAACCCCAGCATTTCAATTTATCTGAGTTGACAGTATTTTTCTACAACAAATGGTTCAGAACCTCAGTGTGTAAGCCATTTAACAGGTAAACTTCCAGAAAAAAAAATTGTCCTTCTGTATAGATTCTTTAATTTGGTGACTATTGGTCTCAAGTTGACAAGTTTTTTCTGTCTTCTTAAGCAATAAACTTTGACACAAAAAACTTTGGAAACTTTTTTCTGCAATTCTTTTAAGTGTTGACGTATGGTGTTCCCAGTGTGAGAGCCTTCCAACCATCTAAAGCAAACTCTTAATTAAAACTTTTAAACTTCACTCAATGAACACCACTTGATCAGATAATTGGACATAAAATCTAAGTCACCAGTTGATTTAATATATAATCTATGTCTTTTAATTTAAATTTAATTTAAAGAGTTCAACTTACGAAGCAAAGTGCCGCCAACTTCTCATCATTGCAAACTTTTAAACTTCACTCAATGAACACTACTTGATCAGATAATTGGACATAAAATCTAAGTCACCAGTTGATTTAATACATTATCTAAGTCTTTTAATTTTGACCCCAGAACAATAACATTGCATACTGTAATTAAAGACTTAGTATTAATAATTATTTGTTCAGTTTTCTTGAAAACTGTCTACTGCAAGCAAGTATGTATGTACACAATTTTGTCTGGTTAGATCACACACAGGTTGTGGTTATTATGGCACTTTGTATGGTACAACACTGCAGGGTTCTCAAAATGTCTGAGAAGGTTAAAGCTTCAGTATAAGTGATTGGATTCCAAATGAACAAGACTAACTGTACTCCTGTTATACTATGGGTTCCTGAAAGCAGTGTCACTTATAAACCTAAAAATGCAGTGCCCTCAGAGTCACACTATTCAATGAACAGTGCAGCTAAAGTTTGTGTTCAACAGAGCCACCATCTTGTGGAAGCACCACCATCATGTGGAAGCTGTAACATAATTTTTAGTTTAAGGTTATTTTTTCTTCTTTGCTTGTTGGAAATGTTTTACAGGCGCCTAAATCACTGAAAGAGGGGGCTCAGTCGGCTGCCAACCAGCTAGTTTTGGGAAACATACACTGTGAACTAATAAGCTCTAACCCACATTTAAAATAATTATAATGCAGAGTTCTTCATTGCAAGAACTTTACTAGAAATCCAGTCAACATAGAAGTCAACAGTTGATTTTTTCATGTCACTTTAAGTTTGACTTCAGAACATTTAAACTTTACAAAAAGTGTCTGTTTTGTTTATTTCTTTAAATGTAATGTAATGTAAATCTAAACGTTTATAACAGTAAATTGTCTGCATTTTCCCCTTAGAAACTGTCATATGGTTGTACTACAAAACAAAGCAGGTCTTTCAAATTCAATGCTGAAATAAAATACTCGAGCCAGAAGGAGATCGACAACAAAACTTCTTTAACAAACCTTGGTATTTGCATCTACAGGATTTTAGTACCTAACTTGCAATTGGAGTTGTACATGTGATCGTTAAGTTCAACCTATAAAGCGACGAGAGATAAGTGCCAATCATAATAAGTGCCAATCACTGGGATCTGCCACCAACAATGATTGTGGGTGTCGAAATATTTTTTTTTTCGAAAGCAAAAACGATTTGTGAAGTAGATTTTGATTCCAAGGATCTTCGCGTTTTTGTTTAATTGTTGCATGGGAAAAATCGTTCGCATGACCACTTCCAAAGTTCTACAACATTACCTGACAAACATTCACGTCTTGACAATGTTCACTGTGACCAGTGTTGATCTTCTCGAAGTAAGAGTTTCTTCCTAAGTCTTCCGCTAATCTTTCCAGGGCACTTAAACTACTCCATTGCAGCGGAAACAGAAATATGATGGCAAGTGATAAGAACAACTTATTCTTCAAATCAAGTCCTATATTTGCCACCTGCATAGTTCCTCTGAGCCAGGCAGGGATTAAACCATCAACACAAGATTAGTATGAAACCATCTGGTTTTTGTTCAAATTTTGTTACAGGCGTTCGCTTCTGAAATAGCTGTAGAGCCCAGTCTCTCAAGTTAAATAACACTTAGCCCATAACCCCAAGCTTGTAATCTATTTTAGATATTGACAATCTTATGAATTTAATAAAAGTTTTAAAACGGAAAATATCGGGAATAAAGCTCACCCACCTTTAGTTCACCTCGTGTTTGTAACTGGCGTGTATTTTGAGCGCAATTGGAAGTGTTTCCGAGGGAGTTTTGCGCGATCGCTGTTCAACTCTTTAGACTCAGCTACAAGCTTCTACAGTTCTGGCGCCTGCGATTCCCTCAAAAGCGATATAAAAGAAAGCAGTTACAATTATACTATTAAAATTAATGTAGAATTGACAATTTTATTACATTTTGGAGCAACAATATAAAAAATTCCCAAAAATTTTCCACGCGTTTCCTGATTCAGTCCGAGATTTTAAACTATTTAAAGTATCGTGACGGGAGAATGGGCTACCTACGGTAAAACTTTATTGCAAAGTTTTACGTCACTTGGAACAATCAGAGCGGCTTTGCATTCTCTGGAGATGTTGAATAATGGCTGGGTTTTCATCGCAGACTGAAAATGTGGATAAAAGACTTGCAGAAAATGAAAAGACGGTTAGCCGTGGCTACACGGTGCAACACTGCATGCAACGTTGTGCGCAACGGGAGAATTCAGCACAGTGCCTGAATTGTTGCACTCATTAATGTTGCGCGAAGTAGAAACCGATCCTACTCCCGCAACATGGCAAACAACGGTTTCACCACACAATGGGCTTAAGTTGCGCGCAATGTTGCATGCAGTGTTGCACCACGTAGCAACGGCTTAAAGAACACAGAAACGCAGCCATGCTTCAACTTTTTCGAAAAATGTTCGGGCAGTGTGACGTCACACACTCCTTGACTCTTTAGCAGTTTAATATAATTCTGGCCTATCAGACTGCTACCCTTCCTCTCGTACCTATAGTCTCAGCTGCCAAACAAACGTACCGGGGCGTTTATTATTTTGTTCGATTTTTTTCTCCCCTCCCCCCCCGTGATTTTTTAAGAACCCCGTTTATTATTTTTTCAAGTTCAGGTACGATTATCAAGTGGTTAAAATTTTAAGATAAACTAAATTTACTGATCAGTTTCATATTCGGTTTCGTCTTTCCTTGATTTTCTTTGAATAACAGTACGGGTAAAACAACATAGGGTTTTGAATTCAGTAAATCTATCCAATGGTCGCTGTTACTTTCTCAGAAAATTCTCATTCCCGCGTTTATTTTGACACCCCCCCCTCCCCTCCCCTTCCCTCCCGTGTTTATTAAATTTTCAAGAAATTTCTCATCCTCCCCGCTTGTTTTGAACCCAATTCCCCCGTTTATCATAGTTAAATTTTCAAGAAATTTCTTGCCCATCCCTTCCCCCGACGCAAATTCAAAGGTTCTCTTTCTTTGCCTAGGAACACAAACTTTTATTCCCTTCTGCTTCAGTACGGCGCAGCTGTGGTAACATTCTCCACCGACTACTAATACAGCTGACGACAGCATAGACGACAGAATCTTAGAGACCAAGCAAATCAGATGTCAGTTATTTCATCCTTCAAAACAATAACGATTAATAAAACTTAAAATTATGCTAACACTACTCGCTTGTCAGCAATTAATACTCGAACAACGCTCGTTTCACAAATTATGACTAAAACTATACAACGTGTCTCCACACACTCATAGACACCTTTTTTAGTATGGAGTTCAAATGATTCATTGTGTATTGCTTTACGGTTTGTCACTGGCAATTTCGATAACGTCCAAACTATTTCAAAATGAAACATCCTTTTTACGAAGTTATAATAATAATAATAATAATAATAATAATAATAATAATGGTAGTTTATTAAACACTTCTGGCAGTTAAAAACTGAATTAATAGTGTAATTTCCAAATATAAGACTAATGCTACTAATAATGAATTCTAGCTATTTACAATAAAAATCTAAATGTAAAAAAATCTTGTGATCGTTTTGTTCTTTTAGTATCAGTGATGATTTTCTCATTGCCAATAGTTCTTAGTTTGTAAGAGATTGATCTTTTCGTGGTTTGAGGTATTAAGAAAGATATAGGATGACTTTCGCTCTTCATATCAGCCATTAATTTCTTGCATAGGAGCTCCCTACGGTTAGCTAGTGATGGTAGGTTTGCCTGGTTATACTGACGAACGGTTCGCGATCTGCACGCTCTCTGTAAAGCTCTATTGTTTGGCGACCTTCAAAATCGACCAAATGTAAAACGGCACATCTGATAACAAGATTAGATATTCATACGTTTTCAAGTTGACGTTGCCTGGTTTTCATATTTCACGTCTTATTTCGATAACTGTTCTTCTTTTCCATGGGCAGTGAAAGCCAGTTTGGAAAAAGACAAAAATTCTTAAAAAAGTATAATTATGTTGTGGTTCAATTCTTTCATAGGTTTAAATTCTATTTTCCTCTGTTTCAAACTCATTATTATACATTGTCAAATCGAAAAACAAATGCTTGTGTTGTGTTTACAAACTAGAACCTGATCTTTGTAGCTGTACTGTTTAAAAAGCCGCCAGAAATTTTGACAAACAAAAAGCAAGCTGTATCAACTAGAAGCTCAAACAAAAATGGAAAAAGCAAACTTTGAAGCAATTATATTAGGAAAAGTGTCGAATAAGAAAACATGAGATAAAAGCAAAAGAATGGCTTTGTTTGCGTTTCAATAAACGATGAATAATTTATGACAGGAGAAGCTTTTGTCCAATCAGTAGTTAAGGACAGTAAACATGCGACCTGTCGTAAGCAGTTGATTTGCTTATCGATGCTAAAGTTCAGTATAATTTAGCTATATTTCTTTTACTCAAACTTAACTGAGGTGTGTTCATTGAGCAAACAAGTATTTCAAGTCAAGCTCCATATTTTATAAGCTTGCGAATATGTATAGTCTGTGCAATTTCATCGGCCGACTTGGATTGTCCCAGGACATTTTAACTACACTATCGCTTCTCTGGCTACTATTTGGAGTTTTAAACAACTTATACTTGGTTTTAATACTACGAAGAAAATGGAAACATCTTAGAGGTATCAAGGTTTTAGTTCTTGCAAACGCTTTGGCGTCGGCGATAAGTTTGGCGCTGCAGATGTTTCTTCCTGTGAACGCTTCGTTCCACAACCTCGCTGCCAAACAGTGGAACTTGGACTCAACATTATGCACTGTGCTTCCTGCCCTTTCGTATATAGCTACCAGCGTATCCATAACCACCCTCACTTCTATAGTACTCGCACAATACACGAAGATCGTCCACAAACACAGACTCACCATACTTGAGGCTGAAAATGCCGTGCTTTCATCGTGGTGCATCGGCGGCCTTCTAGGAGCACCATTACTAGGTCTAATGGACACGACCTGGGATCCTTTTCAAAAGGTGCGAATATGCACTGCCCGTTGGTACAGTAATTGGCACGGGTTATTCTATGGCTCGTGGATTATAGTGATTCAATACATTCTTCCAACGGTTATCATAATCGCAGGGTTGGCGAAAATGTTTATTTATCCATTAAAAGGCGAACTTTCGCGCTGGAGCAAGTTTTTGTTTAAATTCATTGACCTGCTAGCAGCTGCCGTTATTTTGCTGGCCCTGTTTTGCCTTCCGTTGCGTGTGGCTGGTTTTGCGTGGGGTAGTGATGCAAAATCGGTTCTAGTACCTAACATCTTTCACACTCTTCATCTAATGGAAGTGTTCTCCATCTGTGCTTTAGTCAGTTCTCCCTTTCTTCTTGTCGACTTCGTAAAGGATGAGGTACACGAAAACAATTACAACTTGTTCAAGTTAACCATTGTGACAGAAGATAATCAAACCGTAAATAACATGGAGGAGAAGAATGAGTTTGACGAAACTTGCCATAAGACTCCGCCCCTAGCAGTTTGCCTGGATTCATCAGAAGGCCTTCCAAAAAAATTTACCTTGCTCAGGCCACCTGCAAAGGATTAAGCTTGGCTCAACACAAACACAAAACGTAAAGGGTAGCATCTCACGGTTCAACTCAAACCGTGCAAGTTAATAAGCAGATCTGTTAAGATATAAGTTTGACATCAAAATGGCAGAAATTATTTCGATAGCGAAAACAAAACAGAGAACCATAACAAACAGCTCGATATTAGTATTTATCTTGACACAATACAACAACCAAATTCCAGTTTGAATCATCAAAAACCTCCCAGTGAAATAGTAAAACTGCTAACGAAGTGTGTTGCCTGCACGGTGATTCTCGGTGTTACAGTGGAGGTAAGGGTTCGAGTCCACGCTCGAGGCATAAAACCCTTATTTTTCTGACAAGCCTAATACGGCAAAAAGACGAAACAGTCAGAAGAGTGTAAGATTTCTTGCGTGTCCAGAAATTAGTGTCTATATTATACCCGTTTGTTTTTTCGAGGTATGGTTATACTTATAGTAAAACTTCATGGATCTAAAAACCAACTCCCCAAGAGATAGTTATAGCGACAAATATGTTATATGACAAAAAACTGCCTGCCACTCTGTCAGGACATTCTTCTAGGAGCTGGTCCGTGAAGCCGTGCGAAGAGTCGGACTTCTCCAACAGAGTCTCGGCCACCCTATCAACATGCTGGTCGTAACATGCATGTATGGGTGTATATGTTCGGATACACGTTTTTTTTATAAGAACAACTTAATAAGAACAACGAGGCTCAGATTGGCCGAAATTTAAGAACAAGTTAAGAACAGGCTGCGGCTCGGGCTCGTTAGCTTTTTTTGAAACTTTACCGAGCTTCGACATTTAACTTATAGCAATACAGAAATGATTTGCAGTTTCTCTCTTTTAATTTGTCATTTCTTCAAGTTATTCGCAGTACACGTAAATATACTTGCCCCGAAGTTAGTCCTTACAATTTGTTTTCCAGTACATGTATTGCAACACCTTAGGCTTAGTTCTTATTCGATTTAAACCACACTTAGAAATAAGAACAATTTAAGAACAATTTGAGGCTCAAACCGCCGAAAAATTAAGAACAATGAGCCTCGCAAAAACTTACAGGTTCTTACAAAAAAAAAGCGTGTATCCAGTTAATGATAAACTCAATGCATTAACAACCTTAACTCAGCATAAAATTGGACAACAGCTGGTAATAACTCACAACAACGATTTGAAGGCCTGGGAATGAACTACAAAGTGTCAGTCGTCAATTAAAACCCTCGACACCCGTTAAAATGACAGTGTTGGCAGAGTAGAAAGTTTTCTTTTTGTTAAGATTTTCACCAAGCTTGCATTGATCGTTTCATCATACATTGTGTGATAAAGTAATTTAAAAAACTAGTTTTGACAGTTTTATGAAGTTTTGCGTACACGAGTTTACAAATTTTACGGGTTAATTGGGGAATTGAAGTATTTTTTGGTTGCTGGTACCTGTTTTGTAACAAAAGAGGAAAATAAAAAACACGTCTTGGCAAAGATTGTTTGTGTACGATAATTATAATAGTAATAACAAAAACAAAAATAATGACAATTACAATAGCAATAAAAATAACCGTTTTTAGTACGCATTATGTATTGTCTCAATATGTTTACAATAATTTACAGTTGCCTGGGGTATATTGAGGGTCTTAGATTGTCCGCTTTATCCGGCTCACAAACACATTCATTAAGAGTTGTCCTCAGTTAGTGGAAGAGACAGACCACAACATCGGGTTAACCCTACTCTTTTCCGACAAGTGTTGTGGGATCTTTTAAGTCCCCTGATAGGAGCTCGAGAGTCTGGGCCTGCGGTTTAACGTCCTTATCCGAGAAGACGTAAAGGTCTAACCGTTTGCAGGTGTTAGAGCAAAGGCAGCACTTTCTCCTTGGCTATTTTAAGAACCTGAGTGAAGGTCCGGCACCGGGAATCGAACCCGGGCCTCCCGCCAGGAAGAATGGCACCTTACCAACTTGTTACCAGGCGGCGGATTAATGTTTTGACTCACTAAACTATAACTGAAATTAAATCGCTTACTCGCCGTCTAGAACGGCCTTCGATTCTTCAATTCAGGTTTTCTGCCGGGTCAGCTTGGACCACGCAAGTGTCACGTGTTTGCCGACCTGGCACATCCTGTAAAACCCTGTCCCATGTGTGCAACAACACAAACCGCAGACCACCTTTCTTGTTTAGCGAAGACCCTCAAATCTTTCCCTCACGGCCTCCTTGATACCGCGTCTTAACCAATTTTCCTCTTTATCCCGAACTTTTACTCCACCTAGATTGAACGTTTGGCCCCAGCTTCTTAAAAGATTGAAGACCGCCGAGTTCAGTGCCTCGATTATTCTTGGCCTTTTGTGTTGCCGCATTCTCAATTCCAATGCTTGTTGCGTTTCACCAACGTTAGTTTTACTACAGTTCTACGCTCAGCACTTCTGTCACAGGATGTTGTAAGGCTATTAAATATACAAGTGTAATTGGGTGGTCAAGGGTATTCATGGGCGCAGTTATATAGCAGCCGTATGAGCAAGGGTTTACCACTTTCTCAGTGCTCAGTATCAGTTAAATCAGTTTGATCCAAGTATTATCAGTGGAAGCAAATAAATCCGTTTAAGGCCCGGGTACACCCCGAACTTTGTTGGATAGTGAGGTTTAACAACATATTTGGATAAGAAGAATATTGAGTTAGATCAGCAAACTATCCCTCTGGTGAAGGGGACTAGTACAGCTTTGGCTTAAGGCGGTTAGGCGAATTTACACAAAATACTAACTTAATTAAAGTGTTGTCAATCCTTCTTGTGGCTCTCTGTTAGTTCGCTTCGGTAAATAATCACTAACCCTTTCAGTGGTACCAGTAAACAACTCTAATTGCAGTATCACCAGCTTTTCCAGAGATAAAGATTACCGCCCCCCCCCCCCCCTTACTGTAGTATTACCACCCTTCCAGAGGTAACAGTAAACCCCCATTATTGCAGCAACACCAGCTCTTCAAGAGGTAACAGCTAACCCTCTCCCCTATTTGTTGTAGTACTGTAGTAGCATTTAGCTACTCTTAAATTCGAGTATAAATAAAGTTTATGTATGTATGTATGTATGTATGTAGTGCCATCTCTTCAACTGCTGCAATTATGGGGTTAACCCATAATTGCAGCATTACCAGCACTTCTCGAGGTACCAGTTAAGCCCTAATTACAGTAAAACCTACTCTTCCAGAGGTAAAAGTTAACTCCCCCTGATTGAAGTATTACCAGCTGTTCCAGAGGTAACGGTTAACTCCCCCTGATCGTGGTGTACTTCCAGAGGTAACAGTTAACCCCCCCTAACTGTAGCATTACCAGCTCTTCCAGAGGTAACAGTTAGCCCCCCCCCCCTGATTGTAGTATTACCAGCTCTTCCAGAGGTAACAGTTAACCCCCCGGGTACAAGTTAACCCCCCTGTCAGTTGTGCCAGTAACCTCCCCCATTATCGCAGCACTATCACCAAGCCTTCCAGTGGTATCAGTATCTCCAACTCTGCCATTAGTTTAAAAATTGAAGAATCGTAACCAGGCATAAAATTTTAAAATGGAAATAGTAAAAGCGTTTTCTAGTTAAAAATCTTAAGAAACTGCAAGCTTTCGGTTGTGAGACTACAACCTTTGACGAGTGGAAAACTATCTACAAAGCTATGCATACAAAAGTTAAGAGGTGTAAGGTAAGAATGAATAATTACAAAGGAATTAAAGTATGGAATATAAACCAAAAGGTGAAAACAATAGCTTAAAATTATATCTAAAGTTAAGATAAAATATGTCAACAGGTTAGTTAGTTAAAAGAACCGTATATTGTTTTGGCAGTGGCTTGGAGTTGTTGTCAGCATTTTTTGTCGCGGCCGTGTGCCAAGACTCAAGTGTCTTCCTTCTAATAAAATTTCCCTTGTCTATGACTTTAGCTTGATCGAAGTTAATGTTGTGGTCGTTACGCCAGGCATGCTGTTCGACATTTGAACCCTTTTGTCCCAGTAGTATCAGTTGATCCCCTTATTGCTGTATACAAACTTTTTCAGTGATTCCAGTAGCCCCTCCTCCTGACGGCAGTATCTCCAACTCTCCCAGCGGTACCAGTTAACTCCCCTGATGGTAGTATTACCATTAGACAAGTTAAACATAAATCAGTGCCCTTTTTATTTCCTTGAAAGATCCTTCATTACTGATAGCAACAAAGACACAGATTTCTCAAGTTTATGTTTGTCTTGGGGGCCGTTCATGGAAGTTCTTCGTTTCAACATATTGTTTTCTCGCAATACCAAATATTGGAACTGATACCAAAGTATAAAAAGACTTAAACTAAGCGACTGCCTTCAGACTCAGTGCTTGACTGTTAACTTATTCTAAAGTTTTAATGCGCAGTAGGACGAAGCTTCATCTCAGCTCTCTTGGCAGAGTAAAACCAGCCCTTCCAGGTAACCCAGTTAACACCGTCGGCATTTGACCTGTGGACACCACCACGGTGATACAAGCCGTTTAGGTTTGAGTTATGACAGCTGTTGTAATACCACCAGGCGCCCTTAAACCACTTGGCACAGTTCCTTTGGTGAGGATCATTATCCCGATCTTTAGTGGTAAAGCGCATCCCTTTGTGGTGGCTGAACGAGTCACCGGCGGTACCTAGCAAGGGAACTTAAGGTTAGTGTCTAAATTTTCGGTTGTAGAATTTTCGACATTAGGGCCCAGTTGCTCAACGACCGATAAACCCTAACCCAGGTTTTAAATTTTAGCATGGCTCATGTTCAAAGACTCGTGCCGTGAAATCCCGCGCTGAAGTCGTGCTAAGCTCACCCAACATAAAAAATCCGGCCTCAACACGCATTTAGCGCGACATTTAAAACCAAATCGTGCCATAGTCGGGTAACACGACGTGCTGACCCGTGCTACACGAATTTACCTCGAAACTCAAATAAGGTTTGTTTAAGTCAACGCTTTGCTTAACTCTAGCACGACTGTGGTACGGCGTCTGAACAATATATGATCTGAACCCTAAAATAAAAACCCTTTCTAGATAAAATACTTAAAGACGTGGATACCGTATACAAAAGTTTGTTCTTATGTAGCGCTGATTTTCGGATAAATTATGGTTTGAATATCCGTGCTTCGGATCGTTCAGGGTTGTTGAGCGTGGGCGCTTGTCAACTTGTCAGCGGTAAACGAAGGTAACCCTTGACGTAAGCTATTGGAAAGCGAGCGAGCGATTGAACTGTTTTTGTTGCCATTTTTTTTTTGCTCGCCTACACATTCAAATATTAAAGTTAAGATTTTTAAATCTTAAAAGTTATATGCGATGTCTTACTTCAATGATAATCTTTTCTGTTCGAGCAAAATTCTTCCTTATATTTGACGTCATAGTCCCAATTCTTTCTCCGGAGACCCCCTATTTCTGAACCGCCGGTACAATAAGTGTTTAAACTTGAATTTCTGGGAAGTTTAGCGCGATACGAGGAAAAAATATATAAATTTCGTTTTCACACTTTGAAAGACTTTGTTGAAGAGAAGTCGGTTTTAGGGTTCAATTCCCTTCAACCGACTGGCTTGGCTACGAAACTTGTTGGTTAACATGTTTGTATTGTTTGAAATTCTGAGCACGGTGTTTGCAAGCAACACAAAAGTTTCATTGTAAAGATAAAACATTTTTAAGTTTTCCTTACTGACCCAGTTTTAAAATTAACCGGCTTTAAAACAACCGGGCCTAATACAAACATTCTTTCTTCATTTCTAAGTTAAAAAACCCTACACTTTAACTGCATTCTTTTTATTACACTTGTTCCGAAATCAATGAATTTTCAAACCGGTGCGACGTTTGTTTCACTTGTTAAGAGCTGTAAAAGCTTTTTTTACAAGTTATCAGAACGAGACAAAATTTTAAACCACCAAGCCTTGCAGTTGAGAACTAAAAGACATTTCGCAAATCATTGAGCAGACTGCCATTTAACTAGTACAACTAGTTCACAGGATACTAACAGAAACAAAACGGAAAAGGGTAAAAAAGCAAGAAAACTTTAAAAGAAACGAGTCCTTGGCCTTAATATAGTGCAGCTTAGATAAACGAATCCATCAAACACTAGTTGAGGGTTTTTTGGTGTAAAGACTTTCAGCTCCTAATTTGTCGAAAAAATTCTACTAGCATGAACTATATTATGTTATTGGTCCTATAAATCTTTGCTTCTTGTATTCACTAACCTGAATACGATCCCAGACTCAACTTGTACTGTGTGTTTTCCCCAGAAACGGCAAAATAACCGTACTCGGCATAAGCTTTGTTTCGGTTCCAGTCCTCTAGCTCCACACGTAGTTTGTTGCGTTGGGCCTGGGTAAGGCGATGAATCTTGTCCAGTCCCAACCAGAACTCACCGTTCAAGTTCCCAAACCCTTTCTTGTAGTCAGCCCATCCGCGGTAGAAGTCGGCCGAGCCGTCTTGTCGTTTCTGGATCACTGTCCACCCCCCTCCTGCAGTAGTCTGGTCGCAGTAAACATTAAACGCACCCCTCCCGTCTGGGTTAATGCTGTACACTCCGCTTGTCCGCCTTACTCTCTTGTACCAATCTGAACAACTTCTAGGTTCACCTTGTTTTACAAAGAGGATGTTGTTACTTGAAGCTTAGCGGTACAGGTTAGTGTTAAATGAACGAAAGAGCCCTGAAATTATATTCTTGCCTGTTTGTTGGTCATATCACCGCCAGCTGAATAAACTCACTTTTCGAAAGTTTGCTAGTCAATCTTGTGTAACCGTTAACTATAAATGGTGGTTTTTTAAACACAGTTTTAAAATATCTATACAATTTTATAGGTCTAGACTTGGGATAATTTCGGAGTCGATCAATAAAGCAATTAAAAATCTCTCACTGGATAAAAGTTTGAACGTCCGATACGAGACATTTCGGCCATATCCCGTGGCCTTCAGCAGGCAAATGCCGCACTGTCACGTAATACCGCTGTATCACGTGACGTTCAAACTTTTATCCAGTGAGAGATTTTTAATTGCTTTATTGTTGATATTCCAACTGGATGACTGAATATTTTCATTTCCTTTTCGGAGTCGATCGATCGATAATTTTTTTTTGTCTCCATAAAAATCTAAAACATAACATTCTATAGATCTGACTCACCTTGTTGCACGTTCAAGTTCATCACTGACTGGATGGTTCCATATTGGTTGGTTGCTTTACAGATGTAAACTCCGTTGTCTCCGGGTTCCACTGGGTTAAACGACAGCAAACTGTTTCGTGTTTTTACACGCGATTGATCGATGGACAAGAACGGCCGGAACCACTGAACAACGGGGAAGGGGTTTCCGTAAACATTGCAAGAGATATTAGCTGTAGTGAATTCGCGCACAGAAATAAGAGATGGTGGCTTTTTGAGGAAGACGGGTAAACCTGGAAAATTATTTTTGTTATAAGTAACACATTTGTAATTCGTTTAGTAACATTTTTTGTCTCGAGTTACTTTTTAATTAGTGAAAAATTAAGTGAAAAGTCAAAAATGTTGTAATAAAAATTGATGAAGAAATAACAAAAATAGTAATGACATTGCTAGAAAATTGCTGAAATAATACTTATGTTATCAGTAAATAGTAGGTCTGTGTTTCCGTTTTACATCCAATTAAGGACGCTGATCACGAACCATGACAAAAGGTCCCTCGAGACCAGTCAATGTAGTACTCAAGCAACTTTCGTAAGACTCTCGCTGTTAGAAAAAACAATTTCCGTTTGTATTACATTATCTACTCTTTTTACTGAGCTCAGTGCATTAATCTGTATAAATAAGTACTAACTAGCTCGTTTAGAATTTAATTTATAATTCATTTTATCATAAAGATTGCGTAAAATATCAAATATTTAAGAACGTATACGAATTGTACTATAAAGAGCTTTAGAAGCAGATTAAACAGCAGCAAGAACCAAACAATATCGATAAAGAATACATCCCTATCGTTTTCTCTATAATAGGAAATTAAGGTTCACTCACCTGTAACGGTGAGACTCACAGACGCGTTTGATTTCCCAATAATGTTTTCTGCCAAACAAACGTAGTCTCCAGAGTCGTTATAGGCCACACCTCTAATCACGAGTTTCCCTACTTTATTTGTAACGATTCTTCCATTATCAAGTGAGCCAGAGTTCTTGATCCATTTTATCCGTGGCTTGGGGTTTCCGTCAGCAGAGCAATAAAACACGGCCGTGCGATTTTCTGAAACTGTCCTTGATGACGGGGAGATGATCACGTGCGGCTTAGAGGCCGATTTACCAGGTTCTCCTCTGGGGCCAGGGGGACCAATCGGACCACGCTCGCCTCGACTTCCATTTTGTCCGCGATGCCCTGGGGGACCTGGGGCGCCCTCTGGCCCTTGTTTCCCCCTTGGGCCACTTTTACCCCGACGCCCGGTTTTTCCACGTTTCCCGGGTACACCTCGAGGTCCCGGCGGTCCCTGGACACAGATTTTTTTTCTCGGCGAACACAAAGAGGCAGCAGAGATTGACTTAACGAACCTTTTCAGCAATATTCCCATTTCATTAGGTGTTATGGTTGTGTTTTCTTGGGATGACACACTTCGTCGATATCTTTTTCCTCCTTTATGAGAATTTTTGTCACCACTTCCAGGGCTAACATCTGAAAGCAATAAACGATACAGTATGAAAAGATGAAAAGGTAAACCTAGTACTGATATAATTTCATTATTTGTAACGATTGCTTTAAAGAAGTCATTTCATTTCTTTCAAATTCTTTAATTTAACCCAAAGATAGTTTACAACTCATATGCACAGTTTAAACACTTAGTGTATAAAACAAGCTGCTAATGGTACAGCTGATGCGCCTGTTGTTTCAGCCATTTCCACCACCCTTGCGAGACTCTGTTCCGGGCTAAACTGGCGTCAAACTGGCATACCCTCTACCTTCGCGAGACTCAGTCTGTTCCAGGCTACGCAGCTGGCATCAAAATAGCATTTCAACTACGAGAGTCTGTTCCAAGCATAAATGGGTTCAAATTGGAATTTCCACGGCCTTTACGATCTTTAATTTATTTTGATGAAAGCCTTAATTGGAATAAACAGATTTCCCTCATAACATCAAAGGCTTATCCCAAGCTGAAACTGCTGAATAGGTTGTCTCAATTTCTTATTTAAGACATACTTTTAAAAATTTACAATTTACAAGCAAACCATTGTGCCTGTTTTGGGTTATAGTTGCTTTGTTTGGGGAGAATACAACAAACAGAACGCTAGACAATTAGAGCACCTACAGAACCATGCAAAGCGAGTTATACTATCCACTAATCGCAACTGAAACCTGTACGCAAAGCATGCAAGTCAGGCTCGTCTTGCTATCCTTGGCAAGCAGACAACTCTTCCTGACAGTGCAGCTAGTACATAAGATCGTAAACAACAGCACAAATTGTCCACCACAGTTGCAAGGCTTTTTTACAAAACGTTCAAGCTTGCACAAGAAAAAGCTTAGACAACAACACCTCGGACATTCCTAAAACAAAAACAGCTACGGGAGGAAGAGCTTTCAGGGTCGCAGGAGCTAACGAATGGAACAGTCAGCCAAAAGAACTCCGCAAAATAAAATCCATGCACAGTTTTAAAAAAAGTTTTTAAATTTTTTCTAAATTTAGATAAAACAAACACATCTGTACTTTAGCACCAGCTTGTTTTTTAATCTTAATACCTTTTTTAAAACCTTTTGACAATTTTTTCGCATTTTTAAACATTTGGATTCTTTTAATACTCTTTTTGGTATAGCCCATTTTTATAGATAGATTGTAGACGTATATCGTGAGCAGGTCTTCTTAAAATCCTCTCCTAGCAACACTTCCAGCAAATAGTTGAAAAAGGATTCTAAAACCAACCTCAAATCATTTTTTGGTGTTTTGATAATCTGGGTTGGAACTATAAAAGATTTTGAAACAATTCTAAAGGAACTTAGTTAAGAAAGGAAATAGAGAAAAGTCCTTGGAAAGTCATCGGTTTTTATGGTACTCATGTAATGAATGAAATTCGATATCAATCCTAAAATGATATGATCTATTTAATCACTGTTTTTACCAAAAATGCAACCCTCCATCCATGGTTAATACGCACGATCTTTCTCCGATGATCACAGTTAATGACGTTCGGTACCAGGTCGAAGAGAATGAATGAATGAAATTCGATATCAATCTTAAAATGATATGATCTATTTAATCACTGTTTTTACCAAAAATGCAACCCTCCATCCATGGTTAATACGCACGATCTTTCTCCGATGATCACAGTTAATGACGTTCGGTACCAGGTCGAAGAGAATGAATGAATGAAATTCGATATCAATCTTAAAATGATATGATCTATTTAATCACTGTTTTTACCAAAAATGCAACCCTCCATCCATCCATGCTTAATACGCACGATCTTTCTCCGATGATCACAGTTAATGACGTTCGGTACCAGGTCGAAGAGAGAAAATTTTGGCACGAGAAACGTCATGTTGACAAGTGCTCACCGATTGACTATATACGTATACCGTCACGACCTGTCAAATAGTCTGTCCGTGTTGCTAGTCATAATTGAAACGGTCGAGGAGACTGGGGCACGAATAATTGACAATCGGAGCAGTCACTAATGTAAGGTTTCACTAGCTGTTCTGATACAGTCCTATATTCAATTTTCTTTGCTTGTGAAAAAAAAAATCGAAATCGACACCCAGCTAATTCTATCTGGCTGTGGAGCTGTGCTCCGAGGTCATGCATGGCCCGTATATGCGCCTTAACATGCTTTCGGTCCGACCTCGTTAAGCTGCGTCCTTCGCAATTCAGTCCATGACTGCAAGTAAG
>JAOBAT010085585.1:0-15110 GCA_026413305.1 Hydrozoanthus tunicans
CGAATGTGGGATTTCGTTTTGCTTGTAAAGCTCAGAACTTATCTGAGCATGTGTAGTTGCTGCCAAAACTAAAAACGCAACTACACATGCTCAGATAAGTTCTGAGTTTCACAAGCAAAATGAAATCCCACAATTGTAGATAATATTCTAGCTATAACTAAGAACCCTGTAGGTGGTCGGTGGGCGGGGAGGAGGGGTGGGTTGTGTGGACGGAACGAGGTTAAATGAAGAGTCAGTACTTCTCGCCCCTTTTTAGGTGTGAATCTTTTGTTCTCTACCTACTGTCTTGTAGAAATACTTAGAAAGCTTTAAATAAAGACTCATTTTCGAACTCTGTATGCTAACTAGTTGTCTTTAATATGAATAAAATTGAACTTCGACTGTATATTTTGTCTCTCTTTTTTCTGTAGTTGCAAACGTATTAAACCAGAATTAAAAAAATAATGAATCAACTACTTCAGTTTGAATCAGAAACCAACATATAAAAAAAACCTAAACATTGTTTAGAACGAAGTACGGAAGTAGAGAGCTGCAGTTACACATATCTACCTTGAAAGTTTTTCGCTCGCTCAACAAATTTACGGGATTTGCAAAGTAAACATCAAGATTTAACAACGTTTTTTCGAATCTACGGCTGGTGAAAAAAGCAAAAAGCAAAATAACAAGTTCTACGTTCGTTGAAAAATGGCTCAACAGAAAACTTCCTAAGACAGAGAAGTTGGTCACTTCATAGAAGGTGAACTGTTTTGTCGACGAAACTTGGTATTGTTTGTTCGTATAAATAGAAATAAAAAAATTCTGTAATCTGATTAAATATTGTTTCGAAAAGCTATGTTTCAGATAAAAATTTATCGGGACTAGCGTGAACGATAGGCCTAATATAAGAACGTCGAGTATAGCAAATAAATTGTCAGTGCTCACGAATTAATTTAGTTACCGGAGTTTGTGCCTTGCTCGTCTTGTATTTTGTTCTATTGACCTTTGTGGGCTAAGATTGTTAAAAAGTCTCCTTGAATAAAATTACTCCTTTACCATAAATTTTTGATGAATCATATAAGTTCTTTAGCGCTAAAGATTAAATACCTAGGAGCAAAAGAAAATAACGGCTTCAAATTCAGTGAACATGGCCTTTTTCTAGCTATACATGTGCAATGTTGGCCTGAAAAATGAAAGCACTATCGTCGTAGTTGTTAACACTGTTTTTGTTGAATAAATCTGAATAATTGCAACTTGTGATTCACACAAAAGTTTCTCAAAAATTTCTATAATAAGAATTCTTGTTTCAATAGAAGTTTGTAGTCACCTGGCTGGCCTAATGGTAAAAGGTTGGTTATCTAAATCACGACGGGCTATGGTAACGGTTCGATACTCAACTTGGTCCGTTTGGATTTTTTTTCATGTTTTTTTTTTTGCTCAAACTCTAACATTACACTCAAAGTAATGACTAATTAAAGAAAAAAGAAAGCGAAAGATTTTTGAAATTACAAGAAGTTTTCTGTTGGTGTCATTTTTCCTTTTTTTAGTTGAGGAGCAAAGACATTTTGAAAGAAATCATCGTAGGACTTAAAGAAAACAAAACAAGAAGCATGTTTGGAAAGTTGCTCTGAGAAATGATCTTTTAAAAGCTTCAACTTCAAAGTAAAACGTAGAATCAGAAACACTGAAAAAACTAACTGGGCCACTCAGAAAAAAATATCCCGAATTATCATCGGTGTGCACACTAACTTTTGCCAGGGCATTACCTGTTTTGTTAAAAAAACAGAATCTACGACGAAAAAATATCGAGAAATGTTTTCCCCGTTGTGACACAGTAAAAAGAGCGACAAACATACGAGGGACTAAATCATACCGTATATACTTGTCAAACTGAGTACGTCAAAAACTCAAACAGTTAATAGATTGTGTTGTGATGTGGATCGCATCATAACTTAGGTTGGTTGTTAGTGATGTAGATTTACTCCACAAAAGCGTTGAATCTAAAAGTAAAACGTCCCCCCCCAGCTCCCTCACTCTGGAAAATTTCGATGATAAACCCGGACATTTTTTTCAAACGGCCCAATACTCACAAAAGAGGTTAATTGTGTAGGCTCTTCGATTGATTTTGCGTTACTAGGTTTTGCGCGGGAAATATTTTCACAGCTACCGCGAAATCCACTGAATCACACGAAGACTAATCCGACAAAGATAAGATATTATCGACCACTGATTAACAGCCTTAAAATTGAAGACCGTACAGTTAAACTGCAACTTGGTTAAAATACCTAACGTGCCAATAGGGACAGCAAGCTGAACTCTTTGATCGGAACGGTCAGACTCCACTACTTGGTATCCACACCTTGGGACAGTTCGGGATGGACTGGGGATTGTTTTGCACGGCCTCTCAGCGGAGCGGGCTGTAAGAGCCACGTCCTGAAAAAAAATGGGGGATAAATTTTTGTTTTATACAAAATTTGAAAACAGCGCAGTTATTAAATTAAACAGGCTGAAAAATAACTAGTTTTCCAGACCAGTGTCAGTTTAAAATAATTGGTTTCAAGGTTTGATATTCAACAAGAAGTCACGATAGGTCTTTCCCGCCGCACCCCCCCCCCCCCCTTACGGGCCTGATTACAATTGGTCTTTCCCGCCGCATCCCCTCCCTACGGGCCTGATTACAATAGGTCTTTCCCGCCGCACCCCCTCCCCTACGGGCCTGATTGCAATAGGTCTTTCCCGCCGCATCCCGCTGCCCTACGGGCCTGGTTACAATAGGTCTTTCCCGCCGCATCCCCCTCCCCACGGGTCTTGTTACAACAGGTCTTTCCCATCGCACCCTCCCCACAGATCTTTCCCATTACACCTTCCCCTCTCCCCCTCCCCTTGTCTACGGGTCTGGTTATAATTGATATCTTTCTCCGCCCCTATCCGCCCCCCTCCCCCATCCCGTCTCTACGGGTCTGGTTGTAAGAGGTCTTTGCGAACATTATCTACCTAGTGTCAAATAGACCGAATAAACAGATCTGTGCTCAAAAGAATATCAACGTTTTCATTGTTTGAGCCGTTTATCATTTTCTATTCATGGCTTTTCAGCCAGAAAGCATTTGTCATAATCTAAATTCTCTTTACAGCAACAATGGAAAATAAGCTGATTAGTGCTGAGAAGATGAAGTTTGATCATCCACCAAAAACTCTGGAAGACGAGTCATGAAATTCTATCAAGTTAGTCTTAGAATAACTATGGACAAAACCCGAGTGCTTCTGTGTGCACCACTGCAAAATCAAAGTTCATGACTGGTAAAGGCACGCGGTCCGCCTCGTTCAACTAGAAATTCTTTCGCATTCTTCAAATTCAATGACGTCTTGTGTGTAACATTTGCATGTGGTATAACCAGAACTGACAACCCGAAACACTGTAGGTTTATAAACTTATCAAATTATATCAAATAAAAGCTTATAAAGCTGACTTTAAAGCAAAGTCAATTAAACAAAATGACTGTATTTCTTTTCATAATTTTTTAACATGAGCGAATAAAAGTTACAAGTCAAAAGGTATTTTGTTTTTCTTTAATTTGATCTGTTCTTTAATTTCTGCACTAGCCCAAAGCGTAAAAACATGTCTTCGTTTTGCCACATTCATTTAAGCATGCATAAACATACAATATACATGTTTTTGAATAAAGGCAATACAAAAAGTGGAGTAGGTATACAAAAGTTCATCTTGGAGAAGAAAGATAAAAGATTGCATACATTTCTTTCTGTTTATATGAATCGATCAAGTTCCTTGGGATTTGTAATTTTTGTTTTTGCGGTTGTCTTTTAAACAAAGGACCCACGCTATAAAAGATGACGGCTCCTATCTGACACCTTTCGAAATTCAATTTTTGGCCCAAGCGGCGGTTCACCATCTGGCGTTGTGCGATAAAAATAATCATTTTTTAAGATAAATCCATAACCACTTATATTCAAATAATTGCAATACTTTCCGGTAGTGGTGAAAATTAAAGAAACGCAATTAAAGTTTGTTTCAAGTCGTTCTTCGTTTTTATCAATTTGTGAATATTTATAATTCGCGCTTGCATGATCATCGTATATAGTATTTTTTTAAGAAATTATTGTCGCAGTTTAAGGGATCGAATTTTACTCCTTTTTTGGCGAAATTTTTACACTTTTTATAAATTTTCGCTCATTACCAAAACAGGTGTTCTATCAAAACTTCGCGCGCTATGTTGTGCTTTTCTTCTTACAGGGCCGGCGAAACAAGGAATTCTGGGGCGACTTCAGCCGTTCCACATTTTTTGCTAATCTTTTGCTGACGTAAGCATTTTAAAAAATAAAACAAAATTATTATTATTTTTTTTTTAATTTTAAGATAGCCGCCTAACTTACGAAAACGTTCCACCGACCCTGTTTTACCACTACTGTATACCAAGTTTCGTTAAAGTTTCAAAATCAACAGAATTTATGATTCTGAAATAATAAGTTATTCTGTTCATATGTTTAACAAGAACCCGCCCTATAAAAAAAGATAGCTCTTCCAATATCTGAGGCCTTCGAAAAAATTGAAATTCGGACAAAGCGGCGTGCGAAGTTCAACCGCCGTAATAGTTTCTTATATACAGTAGTTGTAAAAAGCGAAGTGAAGTTCATTTCGTTTCGTTCTTTGTTTTATAATAAAATTTGTCGAAGTTTCAAGAAAATTTTGTACCTTTCCCGGCGAAGTTTTCGGCCTCTTTTATACATTTTCGCTCATTCGCATAACGCGTGTTTAATGGAAACTTCGCGTATAATGGGCACTTTCATTTCTTCTTACTGCTACAGTATGTGTTATGTATCGTTTAAACTTCCCTCCGTTTAAAATAGAAAGCACAAAAAACTTTTGATTCGGAAGTTACTAATTATTCTGTTCATACTTCACATGAAACAATTTTCAAATGAATATAAAGAATTCCGTTTATTTCATGTCATGTCTCTTCGATTCGGAGGATGAATGACATCTGAAGGTGACAAGCGCCCGCCACAGACCCTTTTGTAGCGCCCGTCCGCGCCCGTCCCGTCAGCGTTTCGAAAGAGCGGTGCATGTGTTTTAGGGGACGTTTAGCCGAATCAGCATGAACGGTAGACCTTAGTTTGGGAATGGAAAGTTTAGCATTCGAACTGATTTTATCTTACGTATACAAATTTTGGACACGGTAGCCTGTAAGGCCCATGCTATACCTTTTTTTCTCTATCACGAGTTTTGTCAGGACGCGCCGTACTAGTATTTTTTCATTACGACTTTTTTTATGAGTTTTGTTTTGAAAATAAAAAAATTAAGAAAAATAATTACCGAAGGAAATTTCGAAAACTGTTACAAGAAACAACCTCTTAAAGGTTCTAACTTTGCTCTAATGTAACACTAAAATTCAGTTCTATCGAATAAAATACTTTAAAAGGATTCTTGTTGTAGGCCCCTTTTAGGGTTTCTGCGTCTAGTTTAACATCATTATCAAGAATTGCGAAATATACCTAACCAATTACAGCCACAGTATAAGTATCCGTTTAAAGTTTTGACTCGAAAATATCTTACCTGCCAATATATGGGCAGCAAGCTGAATTAGCCTCTGCTATTTGGTGTCCGCGCCTTCAAAGCAGGTCGTGATGGACTGGTACTTTGGTTTTACCTCCCTCTTATACTTCATCTAACATCAAGTGTTTCAAGGTACAAGGCCCACTGCAAAGAAAATATAATAAACTGTTTTGTTTCTACATGGTTTTAAAGCAGCATTGGTGTTTACGCGCATGTATGCTGCTAACTATTTTTAGTTTTCCAAAACAGGTCTATAGGCCTTATGCAAGTTTACGTCAACCCCCCCTCCTCTCCCAAGCCTCGCTTTCGAGTCAAGAAAGTGTACATGTGAATATTTTTGTGAGTCAAATCCCAAAGCGTCCACAAATGAAAATAATTCCTTCGTGAACACGATTTGCACGTGCAAAATACCTACACCTATTTCTTGAATACGAGGCTTAAGGGTGAAATTGACTTGCTTGACGTCAACATGCATAAGGCCTATTGGTAAGGATGTGGTGTTAGATTATACAAAGCACTTTTACAATCTTTCATGATAATAGGTATCTGCTGTTTTGAGTAATGTTCTATCTTCCTCAATTTTATAGAGCGACAACCCTTCCCAGCTTTCCAACCTTTCTTCCTTCCTTTCCTCCTTTCCTAAATATTCCCTCTTTCGCCTTTTTACCTCCTTCCCTTTCTTTCCTCTTTTCCCTTTTTCCTTTAACTTTCTTCCCTCTTTACCTTTCTTCCCACCTTCCCTTTTTTTCTCCTCTCCTCCTTCTTTTTGTTTTCCCTTTTTTCATTTTTCCCTTTCCGTCTTTTCCTTCTTTCCTTCTTCCCCTTCTTTTATCTTCCCTCTCTTTATCCTTCCCCTTCTTTTTTTCTTCCATTTTTCATCTTTTCCTGGTTCCCTTCTTCCGCCCTTCTTCCCTCCTTTCCCTTTCCTCCCTTCTCTTTCTCATACTTTCCCTTTTATCTTCTTCCCCTTCTTCTTTCCTTTTTTTTTCGTCTTCCCTCTTCATCCTTCCTCCTCCTTTTTGTCTTCCGTTTTTCATCTTTTCCTTTCTTCCCTCCTTCCCCCCTTTCCCTCCTTCCCCTTCTTTCTTCCTTCCCTTTTTTCCTCATTTTTCTTCTTTCTTCCTTCCCCCTTCTTTTCCCTCCTTCTTCTGGTTTCCTCTCCCCCTTCTTCCCTCCTTCTTTCCTCCTTCCAACTTTTTCCCTACTTCACCTGGTTCCCTCCTTCCCTTGGTTCCGTCCTCCTGCTGGTTCCCTCCTTTTCCTTCTTTCCACCTTTGCCTTTTTTCTTCTTCTCCTTTCTTTCATTCTTCCCCTTCTTCCCTACTTCCCCTTCTTTTCTCTTTCCCCTTGTTCCCTCCTTCACCTGGTTCCCTCCTTCCCCTTCTTCTTTCCTTCCCCTTCTTCATTTTCCCCTCTTTCCCCTTCTTCCCTCCTTCCCCTTGTTCCCTCCTTCCCCTTCTTCCCTCCTTCCCCTGCTTCCCTCTTTCCCCTGCTTCCCTCCTTCCCCTTGTTCCTTCCTTCACTTAGTTTCCTGCTTCCCCTTCTTCTCTCCTCCCCTTTTTCCCTCCTTCCCCTTCTTTCCTCCTTTCCCTGTTCCCTCCTTTTATATATCTCTAGGTACATAGATCATCGGTCCTAGTTTGCATCAAATTCATCTAAATTTTTTCACTGCTATTTTTTGTTTCATGGGCACTTTAAGGGTATAGTTTTTTAGTTCTTCAAGTTTAGAACAGGATGCATAAGCACGGGAGTTTTTGTCTATAACAGGTCGTAAAAGACTAGCAACACTAGGAGCAATAATTTGAAACAAATTGAAGTGTTGCAAGGGTTTAGAATAGGATATCAAAATCAAGCCATTTCTAGTTTAAAACTGCAGGGTCAGAGTTTGGGAGGTCCAGCAGCACACACTCAACTCAATTTCTGGTGAGCACCAGGTAAGTTAAATCCTGGATAGTTCAGAACCGCTGTAAAGGTTGCTATAGGAAACTAGAAACTATGGGAATACAACAGCAATGCGCATATCTATGTATGATTTTTAAAATGGCTATTACATAGAAGAGCACAAGGAAAGTGTTTAGAGAAAACGAGAAAATAACCTTAAAGAAAGAAACTTTCTCTTTCCCTCTTACGTCATAACCATTCACATTCTCTTGAATAAAATAACTTTGTAACCAATCATAGCAAGCGTTATATCAGGATTATCTTCTTACAGTTTTCATTTATCTGCTTTGTATTTTTTATGTATTTATTGCTACGCTTGTAACGTCGGCTAACTAAATGTATAGTTTCTTAGAACAAATGATAAGCGCCTTTTGTATTCCCTCCATGAGATCAACTGGTCTGTCCCTTAAAATTGCAACAAGGTTCAATGTTCTATTACTCTCAGATGCCGAATAAACGTCCTGGGACGCTCTATTAATTATTCGGTTTTTTCTCCACTCCCTATCCCCCGGGGCTTGTTAGGGCCTCCCCCTACGTTAATTAATTTTTCAAGTTCTTGTAGGATCTTCAAGAGGTCAAAGTGTAAAATATCTAAAAATTTTACTGATCAGTGTCAAGTTAGTAGTTCGTCTTTCCCTGTTTCAGTTTGTTTGTATATAGCACAAGCAACAGTAATCTGGAGTTTTGAACTCAATAAGTTTACTAATATCATTGCTGGTTTTTGTTGTTTTGTTTTAAATTTTTCAGAAATTTCTCACAGCCCCGTTTATTTGGTTCCCCCCCCCCAACCCCCCGCTGTTCTTAGATTTTAAATAAATTTGCTACCCACCCAACCCACCCCCCCGTTAATTTATTTTGACCTCCTGTTTACTTGGCACCTGATAGTAAGTTTAGACTACAAGTTTTCTTCTATTTGTGCAAAGACCGAACAATGTTGTGTCATGCACATAGAGAGCCATGATTTAAAGCTCATTTATACGTATGAACAAGATATATTTCTCGGTCTAGTACTGTTAATACCAATAGCTGAACTGTTTTACTTCCTACGCTCAACAAGCAGTTAAAACCGGACGGATTCTTCTATCGCCCACAAAATGTCTCACATAACTTGTCTTATAGATACATTTAAACAACACAAATTTAAAATCAAATTATAACCTCACCTAGCTCTATGGTTTCCGAAAGAAAGTTTAAATGTCAGCTGTTATGCAAACGATAAATGACTTCCAAAAAACCACGATGCCCGTTCGTTCCGCCATGTTTGCAAGCCTTTGACTATGAATATCAACTAAGACGGTTTGAAATAATTCAGCAAAAATTCCATCGTGGAGCTCTTTGTATTTTTTCTCACAAATTTTTTACCATATGCAAATTTTGTTGTCCGAAACTACTGCATGCACTAACTTTCGGCGCCTCGCAGAATCGCTATAGTTTGGATTCAGTTTTTTTTGTTTAAAACGGACAAGACAAAACTCGAGCTATCTGTAAGAACAGCTACCTGATATTAGTATGAAACAACTACAGTTTATGGCTAAGCCAACTTCTCGCTCATGTTGTCGCTGATGCCGGAAAAACAACAAGCGCCCACAAAATCCAGGCAAAAACTGAAACAATCTTTTACATCAGTAACGCCAGATATTCCGTCCGCTGTGTTATTTTCTTACTGGTTAACAATCATTATTTATACTGTGTTAACTGCATAGCTCCCGACGGATCTGAGGATTAACTGCCTGAAGATTAAAAATGGTCAATATGATTGTAGGCCTACTCAAAAATCTTAACTCGCCTTAAATCGCACTAAGTCGCAGTCAATTTCACCCCATTTTTCCTTAAATCGCCTTACTGTAAGTCGCCTTAAATCGCACTTTTTACCCCATTTTCCCTTAAATCGCCTTAAGTCGCCTTAAATCGCACTTTTTACCCCATTTTCCCTTAAATCGCCTTAAGTCGCAATAGGTCGCTCTAAATCGCGGCGACTTAACGACTCGAAGTAGACCTCATCGTGCAGACGTGTGGAAGAGACATCGAGGAGACAGCACAAGGGACTGCACTAACAGATCTAATTACTTTTTGATCTAAAGACTTAAACGAATAAGTAAAATTCATTTAATTTCACATTTTTTATTCTTTTTTTTCGAAATAAACTTAATATTACTAGAAGAGAATTTAAAAAATTTTTAAATCGAGAAACATCGAATAAGCGCCTTGTCCAAAACCCTTGAGGTCCAAGCGCCCAGGGCGCGGAATCAAGGAAATACGGTGTTTCTCGCTATAACGTTTATCAGGTGGCAGGTCAAAAGCGATTGATACAAAAATTCCAGAAACAAAGTCTCAAAATTATGGCAGATTTAAAAACCTCAAGACCTTGGTACAGGTAGGAATTTTCAAATGTTTTAAGTATTATCTGTAAATCTAAAGGTGAAAACGTTTTCAAATGCATAAGAAGTCTATTCTTTAAAATTTACGTAGCATTCTAAACGACTCTGTGGTAGTACTTGAGTTTTGATGGATTTAGAAAACTTGAACGTTTTCTTGACAAGAATCTTTTTGAAAGAGTGGAGCCTAGTAATGAGATTATATTAAAATTTTGAATAATGCTGAATCAGTAGGTTTAACCCTTTCAGCTCCGACCAGTGACCAATATCTAACTTCTCTCTACTCAACTCATACAGAAAAGGACATTTAGTAATGAGAAAATGGGACTTGATCAAAACTATCGAATAAGTTTTCATTTTCGCTAGTTTACTCTTTTAATTTGACCAACTCCCATTTCTCATTACCAAAAGTCTTTGTATTTGTTATGTTATATAAGGAGAATTTACATGTTGATAACTGACTGACATGTTGATAACTGACTTGAACTGAAAGAATTTTTAAAAGTATGTGTTAGAGTGACCAACGGACTCCACTGCACCAGCAAACTAATAGCAATAAATAAAAGGACTTAACTACAACAGAAATCCAGTTTCTTCTTTTTATTGTTCAGTTATCATGTTGCGCAGAGAGAAATCTAAAGCGTAGATACACCTTTTGTTGGCAGTAGTATCAAGAGAATAGTTCAATCATAACCGTTTGACTAACCACAAAAAATTCAATTCAAAAATTTTAAGCCGGTGAATGATAAAAAAATGTGCTGTAATATTTTTTTTCAAGTACATTAAAATCTAACAGCGCTTTATTTCTCTTGAGATTAGCCAAATAATTGAAAGTTGAGCGATCATAGACAATTTCTTGTACTTATACTTTTTGTCCAATGCATGTAATTTTTTCCAAATGTTGCTAATTTCTTTCCTTCTTGTTGCAGTTTAAGCAAGTTCAAAGTCACGGGCTAACCATAATTGAAGATGTTTCTTATAGTCTCGAAAAATTTAGTAAACTGTTGTAGTTGGAAAAGATCATATGTTTTTCTCATCATCTTTGCTTCATCACAACATCAACAATATTATCACAACCAATACACCTTCACTGGCATAAACACAACGACATCAACATCATTCATCACCTTCAAAATCATCATCTCTATTACAGTATTCTTCGTCACCAGATGCTGAAACTTCGTTACACGTCGCCGGCATAAACGAATAGTGCAGTGTAGTGAAACACTCTTCAGTTTATTGTTAGTCGTCTATGACCATCATCGTCATCATCATCATCATCATCATCACCTTGTAGATTCCTTCATCACTAGATGCTTGTGTTTTATTTCAATTTGTTACATGCCGCCAACGTAATAGAAGTTAGTACTGAAGTAATGTCATTCGATGCTTACAGCATCCCAAGTTTAAGTTTATCATCGGCTTGTCTACGATCATCATCATCATCATCATCATCATCGCCTTGTAGATTCTTTCATCACTAGCTGCTGGTGTTTGGTTACATGCCGCCAACGTAATAGAAGTTAGTACTGACGTAATGTCATTCGATGCTTACAGCATACCAAGTTTAAGTTTATCATCGGCCGTTCTACCATCATCATCATCATCATCATGATCGTTATAGATTCCTAGATGCCGGAAAGGTATTGCATGGCGCCAATATAATATGAGTAATAACTGAAGCAGCTCCAGATGATGCTTACAGCAGCTTTAGTGAGACAACTTTCAGTTTATCGTTGGTTTGTTTACGATTATCATCGTCGTTATCATCATATCTTTATCGCAATTTTTTTAATGATCGAAGAAGTTGGTACTACATTACACGCCGCCAGCGAAGGCTACACGAACGAACACTGAAACAATATGCTATGCAATGCTTGTAGCTGTTAAATCGAAACACTTCTCCAAATCTAGCTTTAATAACTTTTGACCGATAAGTTTTCTTAGAAAAGGCGCTGGTCTGAATATTTTTTTGCAATTTTTTACCATTTCATTTCCTTTTATAAAAGCACAATATCTCGCTAGCTAATGTTGTACATTGGTGCAAAAAGACGCTATTTTTAGACAAATCCTTTGTACTGCTTTTGAACTGAGCCGCCTCCACTGCAAAAATTTGAAAAAAGTTGCTCTCTTTTTTTAAGCATCATCCTTATTATCATCATCATGTTATCATCATGACATTAAAATCATCAAGTCATCATCATGTCATCATCATTATATTATCATCATGACGTTATAATCATCACGTCATCATCATGTCATCATCACTATGTTATCATCATGACGTTATAATCATCACGTCATCATCATGTCATCATCTTTATGTTATCATCATGATGTTATAATCATCATGTTATCACCACGTCATCATACCGTTGCGTCATGCTATCATCATGACGTTATAATCATCACCGCTTCATCATGCATCATGTCATCATTATTACGTCATCATCAGCACATTATTGGCGCATAGTGCATGTTTCAATTTGGTCTTTTCTTTCATTGTTTAGTTTCTTTCTCATTTAATTTGTTTACAATAAATCTGGGTTTTTTCTTTCCCATCCTTCTTCTCAACAAGAGAAACAAATCTACTTTGCTTTGTCCTCTCATTCTACAAGAGCTACTTGTTCACTTTCGATGAAAATCGAATGTTTATCAAGCAGTTGCTGAAGAAGAACAAGAGCAACTCTTCGGCGGAATGAAGAGAAATCCGAACAATCCAGATGAAGTCTCAGTGTATTTTCCTATTTCAAAGTTTTTCTCCATCGCCTTCATAGTTCTCCCAGTCCGAGATTAATCTTGTGGTTTGCTCATCATTGGGGTCACGGAATACTCTTCTGCGGATTTAAGGAGCACAAAGTAGTAAATAAAGTTGTTCGTTTCATATCGTTATATGAAAGTTTTTGTTGTTGCGGACACCAGCTTCGGTGGGTGTATGACTAACAACTATCCCCAGAAGGGAAGGTGAAGAGCGATGGATATGTACCGCGACACGAAGGGTCAAGGTATATATCTAGAGTTAGACACCGACCCTGAGGGGGATAGTTGTCTTAATATTTACCAGAAGATAGGGATAAAATGCATTTCATTTTACAAAGAAAGGACAAAATTTAAGTTTTTTTCTATTTTTAGCACGCGCGCTTCGTGTATATTTGAGTTTCGTTTACATTCTTCTGGTTTTTTGAAGAACATAAGTTTCGTTGATTTTAAGCAGATTTTTAAAGAAAGAACTTTGTCCCAACCATTAAAACCCCAAAGCCAAATCTTGTTGTCCTCTTCGTGTCTTCCTCCTCTTTTTTGAAATGGTTCTTCGTTTAAGGAAATAATTTCCTCGTCTACAACTAACGGGTAATGCGACACCATTTTGACTACCACCTCAAAATCAACTAATAGTCATGGATATTGCAAGATATGGGAGCCAATCAGAGCGCGCGAAAATAGATATTGGTTTCTTTGGTAAATACTAAAAGCATTTATGATAAAATCTTGATAGACGTGCACTCTGATTGGCTAAGAAACGAACTTCATAGACCTCTTTTAAACACGGTAAGGAACAAATGTATGTAAGTGGGTCAAAAAATTGTCATCAGTAAAGGAAGTGTGCTCTGCACAATCTTGGTTGCCAAAGTCATTCATCTCACCAATTTGAGTTTCTTATCAAAAATCTCTAAGTGAGGTGAGTGACTGATATAAAACATCAAGCAGAACAAACGTTATGATTGGGTGCTTGATATGACCGTCGTACTTTTTACGGACGGGTTGTTAAAGGAAAACCTATGTTAAACCAAGAGCCTGGTGTTTTTTAGGGTTGAAAAATGCGAAGCTTTAATGCAAATAAAAAAGCATAGCCAATACAACGCAGAATCTAAATTTTGTTCGTACAATATTTCGGCTAGCCATACTAGCCTTCTTCATGATCAGGTATGGTTTGAAGTTACAACGGCTTTTACTTATATATGTCCTGGTATGTGGGTGAAACGTACCAATTGTAAGTCTAGGATAATCTTTAAACCCAGAGGTATTTTTAAAGATTGAAAAGTTTTGATATCTTGGTAACCCCCTCCCCCACCCTCCCTCTACGATTTTGTTTACTAAATACTGTAGGAAGATTCCCGCTAGGGAACTTATGAGTGGGGGACTCGACTAGGGCGGTTCTGTAAGAAACAGGTTTCTCTGCCAACTGAATGTCTCTAATATATTTTAAACCTGTAAACATAGCTTTGTTCTCTAGTCGGCATTGAATACTGTGGCACACAAGTTCAAGACGCGCATAGTTTTATTACAAATATATTTCTTCTTTCTATTTTGTATGGAAAAGCTAACAAGTTATTATGTATGTATGTTTACCTCTTTTCAAGCCGCTTTCTCGCCTTTTTCTCCCTGACGTTGAAGACAGAGTAAGCTGCAAGTAGAATGAGAAAGATGACACCTATACACAGTGAAGAGATTGCAAAATTGTGGGTTCCTTGTGGATATCTTCTAACTGGATCATCTGCAAGAAAAAAGGAAGAGGTTACAAAATATTTTTTCAAACAGCCCTGAATTTATGTGATGCTTTTGTATCAGAAAACTGGCTTACTCTTCGTGAGTATAGCTGTTTATCTATCCTTATCTAAGCAAGAACAAAAAATTATATTCAAAAACATTTCATTTCTACAATTAGCAGCTCAAATTTTAATTCTCCAGCCTCAGCCAGTTTATCAGCGTCTAACTTCTTACAGCCTCATACAAAAAAAGTTAACTTGATACTTTTAAACTAGAATGGTGATTCAAGGCTTTTTAATGGTTGAAAGTACAATCGAGTGGTTTCAGACTTTGGTTGAAAAGTTTTGCTAACAAGGAATCTGTCCTGTAAAAGTTAAAGGTGGGGCTGGAAGGGTGAAGGCTTGGGCTAAAAGGGTGAAGGCTGGGGCTGGAAGGGTTAAGGGTGGGGCTTGAAGGCTTGGGCTGGAAGGGTTAAGGGTGGGGCTGGAAAGGTGAAGGCTGGGGCTGGAAGGGTTAAGGCTGGGGCTGAAAAGTTAAGGGTGGGGCTGGAAAGGTGAAGGCTTGGGCTGGAAAGGTGAAGGCTGGGGCTGGAAGGTTTAAGGATGGAGCTAGAAGGGTTAAGGGTGGAGATGAAAGGCTGAAGGCTGGGGCTGAAAGATTTAAGGGTCAAGCTGAAAAGTTAAGGTCGGGGCTGGAAAGGTGAAGGCTGGGGCTGGAAGGGTTAAGGCTGGGGCTGAAAAGTTAAGGGTGGGGCTGGAAAGGTG
>JAOBAT010085596.1:2085-18557 GCA_026413305.1 Hydrozoanthus tunicans
CTAGAAACGCAGAGCAGATAAGGAGAGTTAAAACTCGCATTCTAAACTTTCATGTACAGAAAGTATTAAAACTGTTTTGAGTATAGCTGTTCGGATAGGCCAGTGACCCAAATTCTCAAAGCCGAGCTTTGTATCACGGGAGCCAGGCTGTTGGAATCCATTGCGATTCCTGAAGAGCTTTGTCGATTGTATTGTTTAACTGGAAATATGCCACTTGCAGATCGTTGTTGACGATTGTAGCATCAAACAGGTGCCCGTAAGTGTCCTCAATTTCCTGCGAAACTTGGATCATTTCTTTCAAGTCCCCTTCCTAAACAAGACAAAAGCCACCAACTAAAACTTTTCCTTACACGATTCTTGAATAGTGCATCGACTTTTAAATCAAAACCAGGTTAAAAAAATCGAAAGAAGATGACACTCTGAATTTTGAATTAATGCCTATTCTTATAAGTACACTTCATGTATTTTGTCAAACATATAATAAATATAGCTGTATTAATCTTATTTGACTAGGTGTTACCAGTTTTACTGTATCTAATGCATATTTATAATGTCGAGGGGATTATTCATCGAGCCTGAAGCGAATATTTGTTTTAGTAAACTTACTCAGGTCAGTTTCTGAAAGAAAAAAAAGCTATTGCCAAACAAAGATTTGTGCAAAAAAAATTTTTAACCCAGAGTTACATCTTTCACTTTCATCTTAGCACATATTGCATTATCTTTGAAAAGTGATATGCAAACTTTGTGCGCGGGGCGGCCATTTTGAAAATTTATTGACCTCGCGCGAGGTGATTATAGCCGGAAGACTCCACCAATGAGAGCAGCGGAAATAATAATCACCTGAGTGATTCTACGAAATACATATTTTGATAAGTTGAACTTTGACTTTTTGTTTATAGTTATATGTACTTCGTATTCATTCTGTATAATTTTTGATGTGAGCAGCGAAGTTTTTCTACCCACGTAAAGATGTCCCCTTGCGTCTCTCAGAAGCCAGGTTGGTTTGGGATTTTCATGGGTCGATCGTTTTTGATGATGTTATGTCGTCAAAGTTAACTTCGGTATACCTCCGACTAACTTTGGACGCCTCGGAGACGCCAAAGACAGTTCTCGAACTTTACGACGATTTTGTGACACCCGGGAATTCGGGGGAAATACTCTGTAAAACAAATAAACTACAACAGGCTACAACTTCGATGACAGCTCTGATTTTTTACGCTCGCACGTGCTCTCTTGCGCATGAGCACAATGTTTTTTTTATTGAGGGCAGGGGTGGGGTGGAGAGCTAAGTCATTCATTTCTACCATTTGTTAGTTAAATGTTGTGATTATCAGTAACGAGGGGGCAAATTTAGATTGAGGGATCAGATTTTCGTGCCTGGTTTTGAGCTCTTAACCTCACTCGCAGCAATCTTACTTAACAACAGTTATTCTAAGTACTATTTTTATTTGATAAACGAGGCTCCATTTAAACCAGCCCTAGCTCATTTGAACTACCCTTCATAAATATTTTTAAAGAATCAAGACTCTTTGGCTACCATCAGAGAAGGTTACCTTAAAGGGACGCGTTCCTTTCTTTTCAAACGAGGACTTTGGTTTATCTGAAAGCCTGGAACTTTTCAGCTTCTCCATGGCAGGTGGTTTGATGAACACGGTGTACGGTCGGATGTCAGGCCTCCTGAGCACCGAAAGCACCTACATGCACAAGACGTGAAAGCTCTCCTAAGGGATTTTGCAATTCCTAAGCATTTCTACACGTATTACTGCTCTATCAAACACATTGATGATCAGCGATTTCCTGCTGGAAATAGTGAAGAAAACAATCAAAAAATTTCTTTTTAGGAATAGAAAGTCTCTTCGCCATCTCTTAACTTACAACAACCCAGACCAAGATCACCTCAATCTATTTACGGCAAACTTTTTCGTTTCATCATTCAGAAAAAGATGGCGCCTGTATATTTTACCTAAATGCCTTGAGGCCCTCCTACCACTAAACGAGGCTCAAAAACCAAAGTTGGAGAAACTTTTCCCTTTACTAACAACACCTTGAACGCCAAACTGATTCTCTTTGTGGGTTTAGTTTAGGATAAACATACTGGTCGCCATTTTTTTTTCACAGCTTTCATTCCTCACAGCATCTAACAACTTGTGTCCGAACTTCAATCATGAGCTTAAAATTTGAGGAGTGAGATTTTTCCAAGCAACAAAGTCTTAACGACCCTACTAAGTATAAGGCGTTTCAAGGTCAGTTACCAAAGTACCAATTCACGGCTAGGGTGGTATTGAAGAGTTGCACCCAGCTCCTCCACGGCATACATTAAGTTGAATTCAGCCAAAACAGCTATAGGTACCATGTGTTCACGAGAGCAAAGAGGTCAATGGTAGGTAGCACTTGGGACAATTATACAAAAAAAAATATACCATCTTAACTATGTCCTACGTCACAAACAATAGCTTTGACCGAGAGAAGCGTTCGCACGAAAGTATTGAAATTTCACCATTTCTACTCGCAAAAAATGCTATAAAAATTGACTTTGACATAAGTTATTGTTGCCGTATAGTTTCATAGTTCTAAGTTTAAAGAAAACCAAATAAAAATTTCGTGTCAAAGGAAAACGAGAAGCCGTAATATACGAAAACGGACTGAGCCGTTAATGAGAACACTGCGAAACGGATGAATTGACCAATCACAGGCAACTGAGCTACATACTTACTCAAACATAGAATAAGAGAGATTTCCTTCTTCATTCGTGATTAGTCTAACATAATCAACACTGACAAAGAAGCAAAACAAGCCTCACTCACCTGAGGCTCGACCTCCAACACGCAAACTTTGCCCGTCTTCATAAGCTTTCTGACAGACTCCATGGATGTTCCGTAAAGACACTTCTTGTATTCTCCGAACTCTACAAGCTTGTTATTTTGGATAAAGTTTACCATGGTGTGTTTCGAAACAAAATGGTATTCTTTTCCCTCGGTTTCGTATGGTCTCATGCGGCGTGACGTATCTAAAACAGACGAGTTCTAAGTTCAACATAAAAGAAAACCTCTTATGAAGAAAAGTCAGTGGATCAGTGAGTTTGCTTAAATCTAATCTTTGAAACTAACTTTAACTTACATTAATAAACAAAACTTTATTCAGAACGGGAAAACAATACGTGGCATTTATATCAAGACGTTCCCCGTCAGCTAACCTCTACGAATATATTACTGCTTCTTGATTACCGATTTTGTACCGTTGTCACCCAGTTTTTCACACCATGGTTCGTACTGATTGATAAAAACAAAATTCCAGGAGTTTTCCTGGGTGGCAAAATAATTTTTCCAGGACTCAAACCCTAATTCTCTCTCGGCGAAAAACAAAACAATATCAATTTTAACTTTAGCAACCACGCCCCCAAAACTATCACCAGGTTCTTCAGCCTTCGAAGCGCAACATGACAAAAAACTTACCCAAATCTCAAGGAAAAAAATCGTGAAATTAATTCTTAATACATATAGAGCAAGATACTTCAGTTGCTTTTGTTATAGAGTTGAAATATTTTCCATGAAATTCCAGGAGTACAGGGAAATTAGTTGTTTTTCCAGGTCCCTGGAAGGGACAGATTTTGCGTTCTTAACTAACAGCAAATTAAAAGCGCGATTCAGTTCCTTAACACCTCAAAACTAGCCTCAGATTTTCACGTAAGGTGATTTTTTCGATTCCGTTCTTGTGCCTATGTGGCCCACCCCTAAAAGATTTCTAGGTTTTGGTCTTTTTTTAGGTCTGCGGTTATTTGATTCCTGTTGTATTTAGGGACGGTGTTTTCGGTTGTTCCAACTACATATGGTGGTTGGCGATCTATACCTGGCGTGTCACCAAATTTTTCATCATCTGCCGAGAAGTACCTCAGGCGGAAGTTGTTCAACGTGTCTCGCCAATCAACCCCCTTGGGATAAAACTCTAACATTGATGCATTGAGTTTAAAGGTATTGTTGTCACAATAGCCGGTACCCATCGCGGGTCTTTATCTCGCCTATGCCAACAGTAGAGAGCTTAACAAAATTTACCAATTTTGTTTAGTTTGTTTACATTTGCGTCTTTGAGCCTGATGCGAAAAAAAGGTGGACTAAACGTCGTTCTTTGTCCTGATCTGTCGACGGTTTTAGCTTCACTTGGAGAATAGCCACACACAAATGGTGTTCTACGATACAACATCAAAAATGTTGAAATGCGACTAAGTGCATCAGCATTTCCATGGTCAGCAGTCTTTCCGAACTCAACTGTGTATTCAAACTGACTTAATATCAACGCCCATCGAGCTAGACGATTAGTTGCTAGTGAAGGTATTGCTCTGCAGGAACAAAGAGTGTTTGCGTAGGATGTGATCTGTGACTAGGATAAAGTTTCTTCCGTAATGAAATTTCAACCGGTATTTCTATTTTCATTGGCGCGTGCAAACACTGATGATGTTATCATGTCAATTGTTCTTTAAAATCGATTGAGTTACGTAGATCCCATCCTTGTCGCCATTTTTTTCCCTTTGACCTCAAGTAAGAATGCAGTCTTTCGGTTTCAAGGTTTTGTATTTATAAACCATTGAAGACTCAACACAGAATAAGTATTTAAATTAGATTACCTTTGTTACGTAATAATTACATTTTTAACAAATATTTGGCGTTCTTAATTAACTGCATACAAAAATTCCTTAACATTTTTTACTTCAGCGGTCAGCACTATTGCACTGGGATACCACTATCTAACATTAACGATTAATTATGAAAACTCCACCCCTACCAATGAAACACGACCATTTGCTATCTATCTTTATGTCATTGCAACTCACGTGGGACTGGCGTTGCATACTTTTCGGGTTCACCGCAGAGGAGTTTTCTCTTGAGTTCACTTTTGCCAACACCGGAGGCTCCTTGAAACAGAAACAATATTTTTTAATCATTAGTCTTAAGTTATAATTTATGATTAGTTTTGCAGCAGGGAATCATCACTGTTGTTTTATGTATGGTACTTTACCGTGAGATTTCAGATTGGTTCATTTGAAATCTAAGGCCTTTTTAAAAGAGCTTTTCATTCCAAGTATTTAAATAGAATACGTTCTGAAGAGCACTAAACGACCAGCTTAAGGTAAGAATAAAGACCAAGATATAAAATAGGACGGTAGTAAACATAGAAAGACTCACAGTACACAATGCAAACAATCAAATACATAAGAAATTCAATTCTCACTTCTCCGAGACTTACCCACTAACAGCACCGGCCTCGTCTTATCGGGCGGAGCCAGTTTCACTTCCTCATAAGACAGAACCTCTTCCTGACTCAAACCTATAAGAACCAAAGAAGCGCGTGTATAAACCAAAACATTATCAAAATGGTGCTACAAAGTGTGCGACCTTTGCTTAATCAGTAAGAGCTACGACTGCCAAGCGTGAGGTCCCGGTCTTGCTGGGAGTTGATTGTTTGTGCGGCCTTGTTTTGCCCCATCGACCGTGGACAGAGAGGTTTACTCGTTGGTCTAATTTCCTGAATACTATCGAGGGAAAACAGGAAAACCAAAACGACCAAAACCTTTGCCGTTAAGAGTAGGGTTTCTATTCGTTTTGTAGTTGCTTTGAAAAAGAAGAGCCGCCTAGTGGAATGTTAATAAAACCATTACTATTATTATTAGTATTATTAGTATTTATTATTTTTATTACTATCATTCTTGTTTTAAATTATTATTATTTTATTATCATTGTTATTATTATTCTTATTATTATCATTATCATTACTATTTAAAAGCGCTACCAGTGAGATTAGTTGATGGTCAAGACAGTACAACCTCGATATAACAAAGTTCAGACCAACCGTCAGAGTTTACTATAGAAACCAAACTGCTACAAATTCCTTATCCTGATCATTATGCACGGGGACACACAAGAATCCCATCGGTTGGACAATAAGCAACACCTGAGTGCGCGAATATGGTTTTGCAAGCTTGCTTTGATTCTTAATGTCTTCTTTTATGTGTGTCACTTTGAAGTTCACAAGTGCATGCATGGCGATCATTATTCACCAGTAACAACTGCCCTTAGTTGCAAAGAAATCCGTCACCATTGATCTACCAGATTATAAATAATTACCTTTTCCTACGGGGGTGCTGTGTCTTCTTCTTCTGCCTTTTGATTTTTGCAGACTGAATAAACTTCTTCTCCCTGCGCAGATAACATAGTTGGTAAGTCTATTAGCCTATTATTTTATTATGGAACAGCAATTCGATTTCAGGCTCATTCCTTGAACCGTTCATATCACTTCATCCTCCATGGTATAGGGGGATTTCATTGTTTATATATAAAAGCATAAACACATTTTCCACATTCAAACAAAAAAGCCAAAAATTCGTTAGAGTGTAGCGCAGTTAGTAATTAATCAAAGTTTTAGCTTGATACATTGGTACTTTCGGTGAAATTCCAAAATTTACAGAAACTATTGTCACCCAGCCATTTCATCTTTACAATTTAACAACTTTGGAAGCCTCGTTTTTTTTCAAATTATTCTGTGTATCCAACTAAAAATTTTAATGATTATTCACTTTGCAATACTCGAATTTTGGATTCACTTTGTCTCAATGTTGAAGTCTGGTTTATGTAAATGAGGCAAGTTGAACAATGACGTCATACTGTAATCCGCCCATATCAATTAATGGTATCGTCAAACAGCTACCTCATTTTACCTACTGGTATCTAAATAGACAAGCTACATTTCTAAGACATATGATTTTTATTACTATTAACCAAATAAGCGAATAGCAATTTTCGAGCGCTCTCATTGGCTCGCTTAAATGTGGTTGTCCAACGGTATTCAAAATTGGTCGCTCATCCGCAAAGGAGAAAAAGTGGCGTCTCATTTTGCCTCTGTTTTAAAAGATGAAATTATGAAAACAAACGAGGAAGGAACCGTTTAAAACAAAAAGGCCCGTTGGGTTTATAGTAAAACTCTCACAACTGCCTTCATCCTATACTACTGTCATATTATTAAACAGAATTCACAAATTTAAATGAACTCACCATTGGTTGGCTGCTGCTCCATCAACCTTTCAAATAAATGTCGCCTAAAGCACAATACGAAATACCGTTTTTAAGCAACCCACACTACAGGTTAAGACTGAACTTTTGCCTCCTTGCAAGGGTTGTTCAAAGGTTAAATTTCTGGTTTAAGACAAAATTCTAGCAGTAGTTTGTTTTCTAAAGAAAGATTTGCGATACTTGCAAAATACTGATTAGATTTTCCAAGGAAAAAAAAACTTGTCAATTCCAAAGTTACAGCTCAAATCAGTCTTAAGGTTGGCAACAAGAAAGAAGGTAAGAAATTTAACCTTGGGTTAACGCTAGGCCCTGAACGAGAATTAGAGATGACACGAACTAAGCTTCTCGCAGCTTGATTCTCTTAAAAATGAATTTGGAACAAGTTTTTTCTGTAGGAAAGCCATGTATAGCGTCTTGGTCGCCTCCATGACGATCACCACGGCCGCATGACGTGTGAAAGTACACGTCAACTACTGATATTTGATTTCCGGTTGGCCTCCGTGGAAACACGGACGGCTTGAGATTAAGGTCTCTAAAAACGCGAAGGTTATGACGTTAGTAGTGGGAAGAATGTAAAGAAGTTGGGTTTGTGTCTCTTATCCAAAACCAAAGATAAAGTTTAACCCTTTCAATTTCCGAAAAAAACATAACAGAATTTTCTTTAGCCTGCCCAACGTGTCTAGCCTTATGATCCCAATCACTGACGTCATAGACAACCGCTGACAGGCGTTTCTGAGTCCTTGCACAAGAAACAAAAAGCTGACCTAAGCTAGTCATTTTTCCTGTGAATATGGTTTTTCAAAACAAAAAAAAATTAACATTTCTATTTTTAAAATCTTAAACAATTTGATAGTCGGAGAAAAAAATATTTTTCTAAACCACTTTAGTTTTCCTTTAACGATAGGTTTTCTTTCTTAAAAATTTGCCCTGACGATGGACTAAGGTTTTAAATGTTAGCACCCTCAAACATCCAGGTTTTCAACTGTCAGTTGAGGGAAGTTACCTTTCTTGGAAATACTTGCTTGGGATGAGGCCTGTTTTGTTGTCACCTTCTTTTCTTGCCTATAAGGTAAGGTTTCGATGTAAGTTAGAGCAATTATTTCTAACGAATGTTTACAATTAGCCCACGCTGTGATAGGCAGTTCAAATTTCTTTGGTGCTAAAGCTTAGACTGGTTGTCAGGCCAAAATATCTTTGTCCTTGCCAGCCAAGATATGATGGTACGTAAACAGTAACACTACATCATGCAGGGTAAACAGATACAGATCAAACTTCTTGGCGTTACAGTCGCACTTAACTAATATTGATATTCTTATTCACCATCTTTGCAACTTTCAGGACAACAGCAGACAAAAAATCGGAGTGTCTAGAAAGGAGTATCGGGTTCTTTGAGAAAAGGCTTAAATGTCTTTCAGTGAAAAACCTAACTGAGTACCAACAGCTGGCCAGCTTTGAGCAGTTGGTAAGACGCCAGTCTGTCAGGAAGTTGGTGATAAGAGTCCATTGAATCCGATCCAACCTTACTCCCTGTCTTACAATGATTCAAAAGATATTGACTTTGCAAACGGTTCGACCATTGTATCTTGTTGACTCTGATGTCATGAATACCATTGGCCCATTACCCGAACTTAAAGGACCCTATAACGTTGTAGCAGAAAAGGGTTTGGCGTTTCGTTACAGTCTACCATCAGTCTGTGGTTTGGGGGCATCTACTGTATGGCCAAGAAAGAATGTTTGGTACAAAACTGGCTAAGCTGTATGCTCATATGTGGTTAGTAGTTTTTCTTTTGTCGTGACGCCATTCAAAAGTTTACCTGCCACCAGCTGAAATCATCCTTGGAAAGCACTTGAAGAATGTCACCTCTTTTAAATTTCAGTCCTGCCTCACTGCAAGGGATAAACTTGTCATTTTCAGGGTTGTTGTCAAACTGTGCTCGCAGAAGAATCTGTAATATTCAACGGGAAATGGAAAACAAGAAAAATGACAAGATAATCTTCAGGGGGCAAGTTCATTATGAAGAAACAAAGAACAAAATGTTTCACTATAGCTGCTCGATTTCTATCATAATAATACTCAAACAAACCTCAGCTTTCAAAAGACATTCCAAACTGATACAAAATACTCATTAAAATAATTTTAGTTTGGGAACTCTAATAAATTTACGATAAAATTCAGCGATAGCATGTTTGTGACAAAGTTTATGTAGGTGTTCCAACTCTGATAAAAGCTTAAAACAAACATTTCAAACGTTTCTTTAGAAGAAACTCTGTTTGATTGTTTGAAACACTTACATTTCTTTTATCGTTACATTTTTTTATTTCCATTAATAGCAAACAGTAAAAACGAGTACAAAGCCACAGGTGTGTTGCACAGTCTCAAAAATTAAGGCATATTAGAGCTTTCAGTAAGAACACTGGGCTTACGGCATTTTACTTTTCACTTACTTTGGCTCCATTCAATCTCTCTAGTCTATCATTTCAACTTATTTGAAGTGCTATCCTATTATGTTTGTGGTCAGTGAAAAAAAATTAAAAATGCATAGAAATTTAGCACGAAATAGCGAAACTAAAGTCAATTAATAGCCTGTCAGTTAGCAATCAAGTCCTGAAGGTCCTAATTCTTATATAGCAAATTTGAATTGCCAGAATTCTTGCAGGTTAGTCTATGTTATTGGATTTCAGAATTTCCTGATTTAAAAAAAAATTGTTAAACTTATGGGGAACGCGACAACATTCTATTGGCTATTTTTTGCAAAACGGTAGGGGTTCCTTTTCATGTCAATGCATTAGAAATGTTCGTTTGCTGGATTGAGTACTTGCAAAAGAAATATCATATAGAATACTAGATAGGACTACAGCCTATCACACCTAAAGAATTCAAAAAAGTTATTGGTAGCCAAATGTTAAGTGTTGTATCATGACTGTTTAGCAATGAAAATGATAAAATCCTCAAGACTGAAATAACTTGATATTGTATTACTAGCTCTAAAAGCGAAGACCATTCTCTCATCAAGAACTTACTACACCGCACAATTTACGGTATCAACTATTAGTGCTAAGTTAGTAACAGGCAGGAGTTCAAACCTTTTTCTCTTCGGCTAGCTTGCTTTGGTGGGTGACTGGTACAACCTTCATCGTAACGGTATCCTTCACAGCTCCCTAATGATCAAATTAATTAAGTAATTAAATGATCATAGTTAAAGAGTAAAAATTTCAAATTATTTTATCTTAAATAATTTATAAACATTTAGTTTGCAGTAGCTGCTTTCAAAAGTTGTTGACCTCATAAATACCCTTATATTAACTACATTACTTTCCTAAACTTTTCTAGGTCCATCAAATTGTGTATCCACAAAATAAAAGTAAATGCCTTTACAATAAATCCAAATGGATACATATATGCATGCAAACAATAAACGCATTTCATTCTTTCTAGATCTACATGCTCCTGGCAATCAAACAAAATCTTTACGTGTTAAAGAAAATTAAAATTTGTGATATAAATATAATTAGTATTTACTGAAGCAACCGATATTTATTTTCGCGTGCTCTGATTAGCTTCCGTAATTTGTGATGTCCAAGACTACAAGTTGATTTTGAAACAGTTGGAAGCATGCACCAAAAGAAAGGAATTTAAAGATTTTACATTGTATTGTTTCTTTGTAAACAAAGCGCATTTTACGCCTCGCTATATATCCACAGCCATTCACCTTCTCTCCAGGGGAAAGTTGTTACTTATGTTTAATATAGATAATTATGTTTTCCTCTCCAGCCACATGCCATGTACTGCAATACGACTACAATTAAGGCATGCCCTTAAACGTCTTTCACATTACAAACAGAGATCATTTAACATGTATTACCACACAAAAGTTTTATATAATGATGACATTGTTAAGCATAGAAAGTAAAAGCGACATGAATGTCTTTTCGATTTTGTAACAAGATATCTCAAATTTGTCAATATAAATCCTTCCATGGTTTGAAAAACAGTTTCTCAGAACTGTTGGTGGAGACTTGATCGCTCCCTTTAATAGGTGATGTGACTTACCATTAAACCCACAACGTCCCTAGCTGTTTTCTCATTTGTAGTTTTACCATCAATCTCCAATATTTCATCACCAACACTGAGGGTTCCTTAACAAAAGAATTATTTAATTAAGGTTTCAATGCATGTGTAGAAACACTGTTTGTACTGACGCATGGTTTGCCCAGTTGGTAAAGCAACAGTCACCTGTCGTGTTGTAGACCTGGGTTTAATTCCTGGTGCTTGTCATTCACTCAAGGTGTTAAAATAATTGAGGAAAAAAGCTGCCTTTGATCTAACATCTGCAAACTGTTAAACATTCACGTCTCGAATAAGGACAATAAACCAAAGTTTTGGTCTCTTCATCTCCTATCAAACTCAAAAGAACCCATAACACTTGTCCAAAAAAAGTAGAGTGATCCCAGTGTCATGGCCTCTGGACTATTGACTGAGGGCAAATCTTAATGAGTATAAGTGTGAATTGTATATTTGGGATTATCTAAGACCCTCATTACCAAAGTCCACTGCACTACAGCTACCAAAAAGCACTGAATTGGGTGCGCCTGTATAGCTTTTTATTTGTATTTGGGGTAAATTGCAAAGTTTTTGTTCTAGAAGGAAATGCTTTGCATCTGATAAAGCTTCTGTGTTTTTACTAAGTATTAAAGAATAAACAAGGGCAGAGAGATTTCAGGATAGCAAAATAGTAGTCGCTGTTTTTAATTTACTTAAATCTACCAACAAGTGTATATAGCTTCAAATACCCAGTTCCAGCAATAACTTATATATAGTTTTGTTTGTTTTTTAAACAACTTTTTATAGTTTTTATATTTAACCTTTTTATAATCATGTTCTAATCATTTTAAACAGGACCCATATTGATAGCAGTTTTTGCGATTTCTAAGAAGGGTCATCCTGTAAAATTGTGTCACCCTGATTATATATAATTATTATTATTATCATTAATACTATTTCTATCATTATTGTTATTATTATTACTAATGTTGAAACAATTATAAATTTACTCATAGAAGAATAATATCATTACCTTCCAGCCAGATGAACTGACAATACCAATCAAAAGGAGTCTGACTCACCACTTTTATCTGCCACTCCTCCTTTCAGTATCCTGGCAACCACAATCGCCTTTCTTTCTTCACAATACTTTATCGTCACTCCCTGTGAATTTTATAGTTCAAAATTAAAAAATGGCTGGGAGTTATACTTCAATCAGGATTTTGTAAAGAAAGAAGATTAAAAAGGCTTTGAAATTTCTCACAAAAGACATGCATGAACACCTGTAAAAGCCATTTATTACCAGTTACAGCCAGGAACAATTGGAGTTTCAAGTTAGATTTAAGAGCTTCAATTACTTCCTCATATAAAACTCTCTTTTCCAATGCTTTTCATTTAAAAAATTAAATTATGTTTTGAACAGAAAATTCCAAACATTAATTCTAAATAGGTTTTATTCATGTTTAATGAAAATCTGTTTACAATCACCTGCCAACTAGACTTTTTCTTCTGTACTAAATAGTTTTGAAAATAATAAAATTGTGCTAAAATATGTCATATTTCAAAGCTTTAGAAATATCTATTAAAAAAAACTTTGCTTTACACTTGTCTTTCATACATTATGTCTATCCTTAAAGGAAATTTAAAAACATTACACCTCTATTAAAAAAATCATTTCATAGCTACTCTTATTCATAAATTGTTTTAATTTATGGATGAAGACTCGTTTGTTTCCACTGTCCATTTTATCCTTTACATATCGAATAGCTCACACTCTTAGCAAACAGCAAAAGTTGTAAATTAAATTTCCTCTATATTCTGATAAACAATAGGTTTATAAAAAACATACATACAAGAAAACCATTTTTAAGTCATACCAGCTGTTCATCTGGGTTCTTAACCAGCTTTATCAATTTAGCATTTGAATCAGCTTTGCCTTCCTCTGCCATTTTGTTCTCATTTTCATGCACTGTGTCATTCACCTCAGATCTAGAACTACAGTCTACTGGACCAGAGGAAAAGACTGCTGGATCTGACAGAGTCAGTTTAGAAACTGGATCCTTGGATGCAACTCCATCATATGCTGTTAAAAGGCCTGTGAAATTGGGGCTTGATAGAATCCCTGCTAGCTCTATGGATTCCGGACTTCCATCTGGCTCATCTTTAATCGCTTTAGTTACCTGTTAAAATATGTTAGTAGTAACTGAACTAGTTTAACAGAACCCAATAGCGTCAATGCACCAAGTTAAGAGTGTTTCCAAGAAAGTCTGAGGAAACCTGAGGTGTCAAACTACAGTTGCAAGAAATATATAATTTAAAATTTTTTTTAACCCTGACTGATTTTGTAAGCTTATTTCACAGAGGCAACAAAATTAATAAAAACAACAACATCAACAATGTGTACTTTTGAGCTACAGTAAGTCTATATTTTTCGTGCAAGACCAGTGGAGCCAGGTTGTGAGCAGGCAATCAAATCCCTCCAACATTCTTTCTCCTCCCCCCCCCCCTCTCCCCTCTTCCCAATGGAAATTAATGTGTTTATGCATTTGGGGTAATTGTAAAGAATGACTCATCTCAACTGACAGATGCCAACAGTCGGACAACAAATTACAGACAGGTAGTTCATCGACAGGTTATTGACAGCCTGCTACAGAACAAAAGTATAAGCTAGGTTTTGCCTCTGTGTTAATAACAGATTGAACTTATGTGTCTTTTTAAGCACTTGTGTTGCACGAGTGTTCATCGCAGGGAACTTGATAACTATTCTTGCAAAATTTTTTTTGGATGTGGTTATTACGGTTGATGATCATGGCAGCTTAGTATTTGATTGACAGTTAGCTGAGAGATGTCCATCTGTCAGTTTGGGTGAGCTGTTCTTCACAATTACCGAATCAAAGTTTGTAATTTTTTAAAAAAAACTGGAAATGGTTTGTAGATACTATCTAAATTTTTAAGAAAAAAAATGTGTTTTTGACACCTGTAGTGAGAAAAATATATCATAATAGAAAAAAATTCTTAGAATGTCTACAGGAGTGGTATTCTATACTTAGTCTATCCATTCAGCTACTGGCCGGGAAGCATGTTACTCTTCCCCCCCCCCTCTTCCTAAGCAAAAACTTCCCTTTTCCTACCCTGTTAAGGGAAACATCAGCTAATAGGTGTAGCTATCACTATTGTCCCTGGAACCAGCAATTTAAACAACTAAGGATTAAATTAATAACTTATACTTTGTTTTATAAATGGCTTTTTAGACAGTTGAAGTAGTTCAAATTGTCAACTTATTCCCATTTTGCAAGACTGGAATAGTACCCTTTCATTAAATCACCTACAATATATAGTTATTCACAATTAAGCTGCAACATTTTTTCACACAATTTCTAAATCTTTAATGCAAAGCCAGGTTGCATTTTTCCGAGAAAAAACTGAGTGGTTTCCAAAAACAAACTTGACAAAAATTTGTTCATTGTATCTCTCCAAAATGGGGGTTGCGACTTAATAGCGAGTGTGGCTTAAAGTGAATAACTAATGGTAGTTCCAAACCCCTGGTAATTTATGGTAATATTAATGCACTCACATTTTTTTATGTACCGGTGAAGTATTAGGTTCTGTAACAAACTAATTTTTGAGAGCACCAATGGAAATACAGTAACTCACCCTTGCACAGTGTTTAGTATATTGTTCAAGTACCCAGGTACTGTACAGTTACACAGAACAAAAGCTAACACCCTTACCTGCAGTACAAGGTCTGTCACAGATACCCAATCAGGCTTTGGTGACGAACTGGCATTTTGCTCTAACAGGCTTGGCTCCTGAATTATTTATTTAAGATGAGTCACTAAAAGACCTGAACTTGTGCATAAAGGGTCAAAATGGCAACTTAGGTTGAAGATTTTTTGATAGAATAATAGGGTATTGAAGAATTTTAAAAGTCTTGTATTTTTTAGAGAAGGATATTTTGATGTCAAAATACATTTTGGGTCTAACATTTCAGGCTCATGTACTTTTCTGGAATTTTCAATTTGAAACTCCATCTAACAACCTTCCCCCCTTCCCCCTCTCCCCTCCTCTCATCATATATGCTAGCTGGGTGCTAGCACAAATGTCAAGACAGAAGGTTAACTTTTCAATATCCATTGTTCTACAGTCCAAACTTCATGATTTTTCAACTACAAGAAAGTAAAAGTATGTTTTCCCCACTGTCTGGCTTAAAATGATTCTTTTTTCTTAGAAGGAAGTTAATTAATTGGGGGCGCAATGGAAATTGTAATAAGTCATTACAAAATACGAAATTCCAATTCAAAAGTTTGTAATGATAGCCAGGGAAACATTTGGGGAGCTTGACCCCCCAACCAAGTTATTTTGTGTGCCAGTGCCCCCCCCCCCCCAACTCTGTTCCACTACCAATGAAATACCAAACAACCATGTCTATTGCTGTTGTTTTCTCTGCATGAGTGAGTGAATACTGTGACCTTTTTATTTTTCAAGGAATCTGTTGACCCAAAGTAAAAGTACTACACACATTTAAGAATAGATGGGTTTCTTGGAATAACTGTTTGTTTGGAAAACTGAAAAATCAAGGATATCTTGACTGGTAAATGGTTTGAAGCCAGGAGTAACAGTAGATTGTATGGTGAGATAGTGCTGGTTAGTGTTGTCCTGAGAGGAGTGTTGTCACTTACACCAACAACAGTCTGTCTCAGAACTACACTTACCCAGACGACATTGATCTTGCAATTCGATCTAAAATCTGGACTATTCCAAATTGTTTTTCTATCATGGAATGTAGAATTTGATCATGTTGACGCAATATCGAAGAAAGTGAATCAAAGAATTGGTGTTATATGCCGTGTCAAACATCTGCTACCTTTAAACGCTAGGATGTGTCTTTATAACAGTTTAGTTGTTCCCCTTTTTGACTACGTATATGCTGATGTAATATGGGGCGACAAATTTAATGACACCTTAACGACCCAGCTACAAATCTTACAAAACCGTGCACCTAAAATAATTTTAGATAGACCTAAGTATAGTTCAGCTTCGGAAGCCCTTAATATTTTAAATATGGAAAAATTATCTAGCCGTAGAAGAGAGCATCGTCTCGTATTTTTATATAAAATTGTAAATAAACTAGTGAAATTTGATTTTAATCTTTACTATACAAATGCTGATTTTCAAAACTATAATACCAGGAACAAAGACAATTTTCGCCTGCCCAAAACAAGAACTAACTGGGGCAGGCAAACTACACTCTTCACTAGTGTCAAGGACTGGAATATGATTCAATTAACCGCAAGAAATAGTAATAATATCAAGAAATTTAAATCAGGTTTGTAATTGATCATAGGTAGATATTTAGCCAGCGTAGCTTGGCG
>JAOBAT010085618.1:0-12109 GCA_026413305.1 Hydrozoanthus tunicans
TGTGACGTCAAATCCATTTTCTATTCTCTCATAGAAAATAGATTTGTAACCAATCAGAGCGCGCGTTACATCAGGATCATTTTCTAAACACATACATAATCGTGTGCACGTGCACTCCTAAAATTGATATACACACATACTCATACGCACACTCCTAAAAGAGCTGTTTCAAAATATATGATTCAGCTGCAGTCACTGTTTAGTTTTTTATAGATACTTTAAACGGTTCAGTGGTACAAAGACTTTTGAGTGTTTTGAATTGATGGCGCATTGCCAAGTTCACTGTTCAGCGAGTTCCAGTCCGCTACAGCGAGGAATTTAAAGCTAGGTTTATTTTCAGCTACTAAATTCAACGTCTTTATTCGCTAGCTAAACAACAAGCAACGAAAAAATCGTGCTATTACGTTTTAATATCTGCGACTGCAGTTCCAAAACCGCACTTAGAAGAAACCAAATCAACCAGTGCACTATCATGCGTTCTGTAATCCTATTGGCTAACCTACCCACTGCCTGTTTAACAATTAGAATACGAGCTATCAACTGCCGATAAAAATTAATCCATTGTTTTAGTAAAAGTCTCTTGAGAATAACAACAGAACTAATAACTTTTCAAACGTAGTAATTTTTCTTGCAATAAATGTTGCTTTAAACAGTTTTTGTGTACAGAGGTGCTCGGCAGTCTGTAAAAGAAAAGTCAGTTAAATTGATATTCAAATAGATTGATAGAAAATATGGAAGCATCGCTATCAGGATACATAATAAAAAAACACAAAATATTTTAAAAAACGTTCTCTGATAAAAAAAAAAAAAATTTTTAATTTAAAACACGACCTTTCACCTGAAGAAAGCAACAGGATCGGTTGCTGAAGCTCGTGTTTTTAAAAAAAATTTTATCAGAGAACGTTTTTTAAAATATTTTATATTTTTTTAGATTGATAGAAATTAAGAACGAGTATTGGCAAGAAAGCGTGTACGGAGCCAATCAGATTATGGCATTTGTGATAGATAGTGACTAGATTTCTATTAACGAGAGATACACAGCAAATAGTTGTTTTAAAACAAGAAAGAACAACAGCAAGTCGTTTAAACACACTTTCATTGGTTTCAAATCAAAGGTAGTATATAAACTAGTTGTTTTCTACTACACGCCTTTTTAATAAGAACAACCTTATAAAAACGACGAGGCTCAGATTGGCGAAAATTTAAGAACAATTTAAGAACAAGCTGCGGCTCGGGGCTCAATTGAGCAATTTTTTAGCACTACAGAAAAAGATTCGCAATTTTTTTCTTCTTTTAATCATTATCATTGCTTCAAATTAAACACTACCCTGAAGGTTGTTCCTTACAATCGTTGTAAACATGAATACGCTAAACTGTATCTTCATAGGGAAATAGGCAAGCTTTTGTAGTAAAAGAATGATCAACGCAACGTGAACGGAAAATGAGTCAGGAGATGAATTGATCAAGAATACACTCACCAAGCAACTCGTTTTCAAATACATGTAATGCTGTACCTTAGACTTGGTTATTTTTTTCGATTCAAACCACACATAGAAATAAGAAACAAATTAAGAACAATTTGAGGCTCAAAATGCCAAAAAATTGAGAAAAATGAGCCTCGGCCAAATTTACTGGTTCTTATTAAAAAAAAGCGTGTAAAACAGCTAGACTAAGAGTTGTTTTTTATGAATGCACACAATGATCGATTCGTTGCTTCACGCCTCGTTGGCTATATTAACTCATGGAAATTTCCTAGTAGTCTAATTGTTGAATATCTTATGTATTTTTATCAAATCAATTTTTATTGTTTTTAAACAGATTTTTGGAGCACGAAACGAATGAGGAACAAGCTAGTAGCTTCTTCTGGTCGCGATCAGTTGCTCAGACTCCAAAACAACTAATCTAAAAGATGCGAAAAATGAAACAAAACTCTTTTTAGTTCGTCAGTTTACGTGTACGTTCGCTGATTAATGATAATGGTGTATTTAAAGACAGATGTGTTGGTAGCCCACAAGTGCGAGCTAGCCCAAACCAAAACCTCAAATTCAAACCAAAACCTCACGGTCGCCAAGGTCATGCCGAAACCAAAATTTTCGGTTCCAAATCAAAAACCTCTGGGCCAAACAAAAATCTCGGTTCCAAAGCAGAAATCTCGGTTTCAAAAACAAAATCTCGGGGCCAAACTAAAATTACCTTGCATCTAAATCCAAAATCTCGCGGGGTCCCAACTAAAACCCGGTCATGTCTAAATCCAAAACCTCACGATATGGTCAATTCCAAATCCGAAATCTCGGGTCCAAAACAAACCACAACCTCACGTCCAAATCCAAAACCTCACGATCGCCAAGGTTATTTTCAAATCCAAAATCTCGGGTCCAAACCAAAACCTCAAGTCCAATCTAAAATCTAAAACCACACGATCGCCAAGGTCAAGTAAAAATCCAAAACAAACTTAAATCTCACGTCCAAATAAAAAAAGTACATCTGTTTTAGAAATTAGTTTCGTTACAAAATAAATATATTGTTAACGTTGCGGCGATCTTATTTTGTTTGCAAATACTCTAACCAGACTCTGGGTTTCTTCCAGAAATTTTTGTGTCGTGTTTGGCTGTCATATTGCTTGCGTTGGATTCAATCATATTCAATTGTAGGGAGAGAGAAGAAGATTCCGGCAAACAAAGCGAAGGGAATTTTACACGCATTGTAGAAAACGTAAGTCTTAAAGCTTGACATATGCGCACGCCTCGTCTTTCTTATTGCACAAATGTTCTTGTAATTGAGTTTATTATAAATCATAGGAAGTTGTGCAGAAAAAAGGTATAAACTTTTGAATATCCAAGCCCCAAATTTGTGGGTTTTGGTCGATTTGAAGACACCCAATCTGCTACTCGATCCTGGGAGACTTGGGCGAGTTTACAGGTTGTGGCGAAGTTTTTGTTGACCTATTCCATTATCTTCCTCGTTTAAACAATTTTTCCAAAACACTTTTTTCCAAATTGAACTTTTGTGTTTAATTCATTGACACTGATGTTCTAGAAAATAATGTTAACCAAAAAAAGCTGAATTCTTTCTCGAGCCTATGGGCCAATTAGACCAGCGCCACTAATCTATCGCAAGTTGGCCCCAAGCAGAACTGGTACTCATTTATATAGCTGAGTCGACTGGAACAAAGTCGGCTAAAGCGTCTTGCACAGTAGTCCGGCCGGGGCTCGAACTCGTGACCCACTGCGCCGCCGACAATGTTTACATGAAGTGTTAAACGAGAAAGTAATATTTACCAAATATAGAATACGATATAGTTTGATTTTGTCCTATTCGTGACATTCTTACAACTGAAACCATTAGATTGTTGCGCAGCTTTGGTGTATTTCTAAGGATTCAAGTTGTCCCCGTTTGGTAAAACCGTTGGGGGAGGGGCAGGCGGCGACGAGTAAAAGCTGTCCTGACTTCCCACACAAACAAACTTTTTTTGTACTTGAATTTTTAACACTCTTTTCTCTGAACGCAGTGTGTGTAAGGCTGAGCACTCTGCAAACAATGACTGTGGCGCAGTTATCGAAAGTTGAAAACGTTAATCTCACAAAAGCGCCGTGGGTTCGCGCCCCGGTCAGATCATTGTGGTGTGTCCTTTTAAAAAGTGCCTGTAACTGAAATATTTTGTTATGTCAGCGGATACACCTTGCTATATAAGGAGAAGAAGTGATTTTTTTTTCAAAATCTGTTATGTTTTTCAATATATTAACATTTCGAAATGTTTTCAACTGATGACGTCAGTTGTTTTCAATTTTTTAAAATCTGCTGCTGATCCGTAATTATTTTATATTTTTTTATTATTCATATCCAACTGGTAATTATATATTACTATATAGTGTAGACCTATGTATATAAGATCCTTTATGCTTCTAATTTTAAACCCCGCATTCATAAAAACGTATTTAGCCTCATGTTTTCAATAGACAAAAAAGAGAAAAAGTAGTCTAGGTGTTGAGCTGAGTAAGATTGAAAAATAAACCCAATCAAAAGTATCTGATTCTTCTTCCTGTCCATCACAAGATGTAACACAGCATTAAATAGCATATAGCACGAAAGACATTCATGCTAGTTATTTTCTAAAAATAAACTCTCTTTAATTTCTCAAGGACTCGCACTTTTATTTTTTTTCTCTAGTTCTGTTTCACAGGATTTCCACACGAAATAGCTAGCAGTTCTCCAAATTTCTGACAGAGCATGAAATCTATTTTGCTTGAAATTTGTTTAGTGTCTCCGTCGGTAGTTAGAGACTCGGCCTTGGGTTTTTCGTATCGTAACATCTCGGTCCGGCCGATTATTCAATCGCTTTCCAAAGTCCCGGGCTCGGATTTCTGTAGCAATATATTCCACATCACATCACAAGACTATTGCCCTGTAGCAGATATCAAAATTACCGATCGCTGGCTAGCGCCTAAGAAATTAAAAGAACCTATGGCTATTTTTGAACTGAGAAACGAAGATCCATTAAATACAGTTTCTAAAAGCTGAGGACATATTTTGGCTAAGTTGGAAAAATCTAAGTTAATAAACATCAGTCAGTTATTCTCTCAGTTTAAGTTCTTTTTAAATTACACAAAGAAAAGTCTAGTCCTATAACAAAAGATTAATTTTCTTTGTCATTTTTGTACAGTTGCTTACGGCTGGCTTAAATGGAGCTCCTTATATATGTCACCTTTCTTAAATGCTTGACAAAACGTTTTCTAAACTCTAAGAATAAAAACTGTATTTCGGTGAATCTAAAAATGATGGGGTATGGATGACATTGAGACAACTTCTAGCTTATAAGTATCAAACAACCAGCCGTCCGTAAATCACCTTCGAGATTCCGGCGTCTGCTATTATATATTATGCACGTTTGCAGTTTGGTCAAAGAATCTTTAAAATTTGTCATTGCTGACGAGCAAAAGTTTAATTTCACACATTTCCGTAGATACAACACTTCAAAGACGCTTCCTTTATGACAAGTTATAGAGAATTGAATTACGGCAAGAAAACTAATTTGTACAAAAATCACAAATCTGTAATTAATGTTGGAAGTTTCAAAACAGTTGAAAGTGTACAGTTAATTAATATATAAGTCCAGAACTATCTAAAATGTTTAATTCATAAAAGAAACCATTTGATGTTCTGTGATTAGGAAGTCTTTGAATTTTCACTGGCACAAAAGCTTTTCGATTAAATGAATATTAAATGTTTGTATGTCTGATTATTTAAAAGGTGCCTGCTTGCCAAATACTTAGCTAATTTCCTGGTTTCGATGGTTTTGTTTCAAAGTGCACGGGCTACCTGAAGTGAAATCTTCTAAATAGTTTAAAACATCTAAAACTGAAGTTCTACCCATATTATTTCCGCTTAGACATTTGTTACCAGTTTTAGATACAAATTTCGCGTTGAATTTGCGAAGACAAACTGCCTGTTTTGTCGCCAAAGCTGCGAAAACATTTTAAGCTCATTAAATATGTATGATGTCACAAGATCAATCACACTTTCCCGGTCAAATCAATATGATTCTGGCAAAGTTTGCGTCGCTGGTGGTCCAGTTTTTGAGCAAAATCTCACTAGTTAACTGTTAAAGCTAATATAGAGCACCTTGGAATCTTTACAAACCATGTGATCTACTACATAAATCGCCGTTGTATGTTTTAAATTCGCACTATTTTGAAAGATTATTTCACGGACTTAAAGTGGTCCGGTAAGCACTTTTAGCCAAATAAAATCGAGCACAAGCGTTTGAATTGATTGAAAAGCCTTGGAAATATAAAAATAACAATGATAAAAATGGCTTCAGTAGCATTTTAAATTTTTAGTATAAAGCGAATCAAGTTCTCAATATAATATCGAAACATTCTAGATAGTAGATAAAGTGAACCAGATTCATATGTCCCTACGTCAGGTGAAGTTTATTTTCAGTGTAAATGAGATCATATTTACTTTTCTTTTGTGCTGGTTTATCAGTTTGTCAACAAGGAAAAACAACCATAAAAACTAATCCGTTTCGCATTTACACACTTTTTTGTAAGAACGTCGAATTTTTCGATCGCTGAGGCTGAACTTTCTTAAATATTTTCTGCTGATCACATAGATGGGATAGAAGTTAGACTTGAAGATAATTGACTATACAAGTACTTTGCTGCTAATCAATTAGCATCAACAAAGTTGTTCTTCAGTGACACTGTGACATAAGTTAAACGTTGACTGGAACCTAGTTATCCAACTCAGATTAGTTTTGTTCAAATTTGTGTTTTTTATGAGATAAACAACACTGAATTGCCAATTTGTCTCAAGAGATATATCTGTAAGAACTGCGATTTGGTAAATGAAAAACATGCAATGCCAGTGGCGCAGTCAGAGTCTGAAAGTTTTGTAGGCCCATATAGCCGAGCTAGTGCTAAAGCACGAACATTTCTAGGGGGGACCGGGGAAGGTTTTGAAAATTGTGTTTCTGAATTCACCAGAAATCCACTAAAATCATAAAACCTAGCCAAGATATTCCTCCCGTGCAAAAGTTAGGACTTGTCTTCCCTGGATCCGTTGACGTAGTGATAACGTAGGCATGACCTTATGACAAGTTATAGAGAATTGAATTACGGCAAGAAAACTAATTTGTACAAAAATCACAAATCTGTAATAAATGTTGGAAGTTTCAAAACAGTTGAAAGTGTACAGTTAATTAATATATAAGTCCAGAACTATCTAAAATGTTTAATTCATAAAAGAAACCATTTGATGTTCTGTGATTAGGAAGTCTTTGAATTTTCACTGGCACAAAAGCTTTTCGATTAAATGAATATTAAATGTTTGTATGTCTGATTATTTAAAAGGTGCCTGCTTGCCAAATACTTAGCTAATTTCCTGGTTTCGATGGTTTTGTTTCAAAGTGCACGGGCTACCTGAAGTGAAATCTTCTAAATAGTTTAAAACATCTAAAACTGAAGTTCTACCCATATTATTTCCGCTTAGACATTTGTTACCAGTTTTAGATACAAATTTCGCGTTGAATTTGCGAAGACAAACTGCCTGTTTTGTCGCCAAAGCTGCGAAAACATTTTAAGCTCATTAAATATGTATGATGTCACAAGATCAATCACACTTTCCCGGTCAAATCAATATGATTCTGGCAAAGTTTGCGTCGCTGGTGGTCCAGTTTTTGAGCAAAATCTCACTAGTTAACTGTTAAAGCTAATATAGAGCACCTTGGAATCTTTACAAACCATGTGATCTACTACATAAATCGCCGTTGTATGTTTTAAATTCGCACTATTTTGAAAGATTATTTCACGGACTTAAAGTGGTCCGGTAAGCACTTTTAGCCAAATAAAATCGAGCACAAGCGTTTGAATTGATTGAAAAGCCTTGGAAATATAAAAATAACAATGATAAAAATGGCTTCAGTAGCATTTTAAATTTTTAGTATAAAGCGAATCAAGTTCTCAATATAATATCGAAACATTCTAGATAGTAGATAAAGTGAACCAGATTCATATGTCCCTACGTCAGGTGAAGTTTATTTTCAGTGTAAATGAGATCATATTTACTTTTCTTTTGTGCTGGTTTATCAGTTTGTCAACAAGGAAAAACAACCATAAAAACTAATCCGTTTCGCATTTACACACTTTTTTGTAAGAACGTCGAATTTTTCGATCGCTGAGGCTGAACTTTCTTAAATATTTTCTGCTGATCACATAGATGGGATAGAAGTTAGACTTGAAGATAATTGACTATACAAGTACTTTGCTGCTAATCAATTAGCATCAACAAAGTTGTTCTTCAGTGACACTGTGACATAAGTTAAACGTTGACTGGAACCTAGTTATCCAACTCAGATTAGTTTTGTTCAAATTTGTGTTTTTTATGAGATAAACAACACTGAATTGCCAATTTGTCTCAAGAGATATATCTGTAAGAACTGCGATTTGGTAAATGAAAAACATGCAATGCCAGTGGCGCAGTCAGAGTCTGAAAGTTTTGTAGGCCCATATAGCCGAGCTAGTGCTAAAGCACGAACATTTCTAGGGGGGACCGGGGAAGGTTTTGAAAATTGTGTTTCTGAATTCACCAGAAATCCACTAAAATCATAAAACCTAGCCAAGATATTCCTCCCGTGCAAAAGTTAGGACTTGTCTTCCCTGGATCCGTTGACGTAGTGATAACGTAGGCATGACCTTAGCTTGTAAGTCTTCTCTCCACTCGTCATTCATTGCAAAATAACAATTTTAACAGATGCTTTTAAAAAATTTTTCTCTTTCTTCTTTTTATTAAATATAATTCAAGTAATTTTACAATACTGTTCTTTTTGTGTCAAAATCATTTGAAGGCCCGGGCCTGCAGTTTCGGGAGTGGAAGCGGAATCTTTTCAGTATGATAATTCGTGATTCCCAGATATTTTTCGACCAATGATTCATGATTCATTTATAGAACTTCTTCATGATTCATGATTCATTTATAGAATTTTTTCATGATTCATGATTCGCAGCCTGCGAGATGATGTGATCAGTCATGATTCCTTCATTTTCTTAGCCTTGATTCATGATTCAAGATTGATTCAAGATTCCGCTTCCATCCCCAATGCAGTTCTACAAGGTGGCTACGCCACTGGATGCAAAATTGTTATCTGCGAACTAAAGTCAAGAAGCCAACCGAAAAGCAATTTTCTAAATAGCATTGTATGTATTATTTGCAATAGGATATCATCATGAACTAATTCACCTTTTCTCAGCATGTTTTTAACATGTTCTTTTAAAATTTCTGGCAGTATTCTGCCTCACGCGGTTCTTATGAAAAGGGTTGTTATAAAAAGAGAGCATATCAAACCATAAAAATTATTTGAAACTAACTTTTGGCTTCTTTCAGTAGCTAGCGTGTAAAAAACTACATCCGCAAAACAACAGAAATGAAACATCGACACCGACTGAGAAAGCTCAATGACAATAAAATTACAAGAAAGTCAAAACCATCTATACATAGAGCACAGGAAAAAATGGCCGCGCCTGCATGAACAGATGATCTAGAAATTTAGAAACGTCTATTTTTGTATCTTTTGCGTTTATTTTATCCGTTTCGGGAAAACCGATTGTGATTTTTGATATCTCTACTTTTTAGAAACCGACATAGCTCATACAAAGTTAGTTCTATTTTAAGACTTTGAGACTGCTTTAATCCCGAGACACTCTATCAGTTAACATACTGTTATCGTTAGGAGACCGTCGATCAGACATGTACTCGACGTAGGCCTATATATGGTATATGTTTTAAAATAGATTGCAAACGACGAAACTAGATTAATAAATTATATAATAAATTGTCATGAACAACTCTTGAGTACCTGTCGCAGAGTATTTTGTGTTTACCTTATATTTAAAGTGGCGCTCTTTCGGTTTTAATACAGATCAGAACATCAATTCATAGAAAAAGTAATTCATTTTTTTCATCAAATGTTATCCTCAAATACAATCGGTGTTATTTTGTCACGGAAATCAGTTCTTCGTTTTTTTATATGTGCGTGTTCTTCAAACTGCTTCCAATTGAGATGTCCTGTCTTTAAACAACAAGTAAAACGCAAGGAGTAAATCTTACCAAAATCTACGTCAAAAAACTTTACTTGACATATTGAAATTAGCAGCTGTTTCGTTTTAGTACCTGAACAAGTTATCGATCTGGTTTCCTTGATAACAAGCCGTAAATTATGATTTATTGATAACAACTCGATGGTTCTTATTGTATCTTGGTGGTTGCGTTTGGATTGCAATACAACACCACTCCCACGTTTAAAAAATAATTAGTAGTTTCCTAAAACGTCACAGCTTCTCAGATTTCAAGCGCAAAAGCAGTACTAGTTGGAGACGGCCCCATAAAACTTTCTCGACCAAGTTTTTCAGAATACTTAAAAAAGCATGATTCAAAGGGGAAAAACATAATTTTTGTCACCTGCTAAATAAAAAAAATTATTTCATCCAAGAGTTGCAGCAATTAAAATGTAAGCGTGCCTAGCTAATTAAACAATGAGGATTTATTACCTATTGAGGTGTTTTACTACTTAAAACTTTTACCGGTCAATAAACTGGATCCGGTCGTTACTAATTAGTATCGCACGCACATATGGCCTTTATTTGGCTTTCTAATTGTCGCTATCGGAAAAATGTTCTACTGAAGATTGTTCACTCAAACTTCTCAATTTTCGGAAACGGTTTTATGTTAACGTGGTTTGGTACATCATAAAAAGGGGTCTTGTCGTTTTCCATTCACATTGAGAATCTGGCAAAAGGCCACGAGGCGACAACAGAATTATCTTCTTTCTGTTTCTTCTGTACTACTTTTTGACCTTGGGTGAGTACACTAAGTTATGGTTATTGTCCTTAAATCCCACGACCAAACTCCCAGCTGGCCCTGTAGCTCAGTTGGTTAGAGCGACGTAGATCTGTTTCGTAGGTCGTGGGTTCGAATCCCACCGAGGTCAGAGATGCTGTAGATCAGCATTCCAGTGGTAAGACCTCGCTCGATTCAATATTTGTTGAATTATTAATTTGATTAAGATAACCTTAAAATTCGAGCTAGCAACTAATTCATTCAAGAGTTATCGAGCAACCACTAAAAATTACTTTTACTCCTGTGAAAAAGAAGCTGGTGTATCAACTATACAAAATGCAAAAAAGATACTACTGATCTTAGAAGTATTTTAGTCGTGTTTAGTGTTTGAAAAATCCACGGGCCAGTTTGTCAAGTTTAGCATTAATTTAATTAGTAGGGTTTTTTGTGTAGTACAATAGTTTTCTTAGTTAGTTATTAATTTCATTTGTTTTCCTCTTGCTTTTCTTTTCATGTAGCTGTACAGCGCTACAAACGGCTCTTATATGGGCGCTATGGTAGTTTTCTATATTCGTATATTATTGTACTACATGGAAATGTGTTTAAACAAATGTTATTTTATAAAACTTATATCAGTTTCGCACAGCGGAAAAAGTCCTTAATATCACAGTATCTTGCCATTGCTCTATATATTTGAAGCTTAAGGACCTTCTTGAACCTCTCGGAATGATTTATACTCTTAGTATAAAGTTTATATTTAGCGACACTTAAATTTAGCAATTTTTCCGAAAAATCGATATTTCTAGTCACTTTATTTTCGCGATTTTGAGTAAAAAATCGGCTTCTTTTTCTTTTGATTCCCTTTACTGTATAAGTCTTAAGGAAACTAATTTCAACACATCTTGGATGGATTTCATCAGTGATATAAAACAGTAACAACAACAGTAACGCATTGTTATTAACATATACATGTTCCAAAACACAACGTCAATGTTCTACGTAATCTATATATCCTCTTGTCTCTTAAGTCTCGTTTATCTCCAGAACGTATTTGTTGCCACACAATACCAAAACATTGACTTTTTAAACGCTTCTGTTTCATTATCCCTACTTTCTTAAATTTTTTAAATATATTGAGTCACACGCGTTGATTTAAGTCGTGTTGATTTCCGATACCTTAATTTATGGAGCGCTAATTTCCTATTAGAAGGTGACTGATAAACTCAAATAATTCTTTTGACCGGCCAAAAGACTCAATATCTGACTCTCTCATCTTTATAACGAAATGGTACACGTCGGGGGAACATTTTTAAAAGCAGATTGGACAAAGTTTAGTGGCTCGAAAGGCATAAATCTTTACTCAGTGATAGTATTCCTTGATGTTTGATCTCCTCTTACATAAATTCTGTTTCTTACAGACATGACTCGTATCATTGCACTCTGTGTGTTTGTGGCTTTTGCCGCTCAACAAAGTCTATCAGCACCAAATCCTGACCCAGATTGTCCCCCGGGAATCTGGACCTGCAAGCGTGGTCAGAAAAATCAGGTCAAACCAGTTCAGCATGAAAGAAATGATTGTCCTCCCGGAATCTGGACCTGCAAGCGTGGCCAGAAAAATCAGGTCAAACCAGTTCAGCAAGAAAGTAATGATTGTCCTCCTGGAATCTGGACCTGCAAGCGTGGTCAGAAAAAGCAGGTCAAACCGGTTCAGCAAGAAAGTAATGATTGTCCTCCCGGAATCTGGACCTGCAAGCGTGGCCAGAAAAAGCAGGTCAAA